>PVHY01002440.1:0-126846 GCA_004024945.1 Uropsilus gracilis
ATATATATATACATCATACACCAAATATCATACATACCATATGTAGGTATCATATACAGGATAGTGACACATATACTATATGACAGAGATTCTGACAGATCAGTGTTAAGAAAATAAGTTGATATGAGATTTTGCACCAAACCTCCTGTCTCCTCTTTTCCTTTTCTTTCCTCTTCCCTTCCTCTTATGAATAATGTTTTTATATATGTGTTTTTAAATTCTATGGGTAAATGCTTATATGTAATATTGCTGGATCATATGATATTTCCATTTTTAGATTGAAGAATCTCTGCCATTTTTTATAGTGTCTGTACCAATTTACATTTTCATCAACAGCGAATGGTATAAAACAAAACTAGTTCACATACAAGTAGCAAGGATACTCAACACTAACCTGCAATGATATCAAGTGTTGAATGAAAATTCAAAATTCTGATTAAAAATAATTTTTGACTTAAATATATTCTTAGCCAATCATATGTAGAACTAATATGTAAATTTGCATTCAGAAAATGTTCAATGCAGCATCTCATGTGTAGTATTGTTTCAAAAATAGTAAACCATAATGTAATTATAAAAATAAGTAGTCAAATTCAGAATGTAATAAAGTCTACAATATAATCGATCTGCACTCCTCAAAAGGAGGTTAGTGTTGTAGAAAGCAATTAAAGACTGGAGGACTTGTTCTAGATCTTTAAAAATAGAAGGATACAACCAAATGAATTTCCTGAAGCTTGATCTTTACAAAATAGCTGCAAATATATATTTGATAATTGCATAGTTTTAACTATGGACTCCAAAGTAAATATTATAATTTTTTGTGACTTGGAAGGAGAATTAATATTGTAGTTAGGTACAATATTGCCTATCCTTATACTCAGAAAATGCAAACTGAAGTATTTAGTAATAATGTGTATTTCTGAAGCAGACTTGCATATGGTTCAGAAAAATGTGCACATAAGCTAAGATAATATATATGAGAAAAAATATAAGTAATTGGTATCTAGATAAAGAGTAGATAAGTGTTCATTTTACTATTATTTTAACATTTTTGTTTATTTGAAAAATAGATATTGTCCAGAAAATAAAAAGTTTATTGAAAGAAATAGTTTAGTAAGAGATTAGAAGAGATGAAGAAATTTGGTCAAAGGAAATTCAACACCACAGTGGCAGAGGTGACAGGTCTGAGAAAGTCTTAGGACTACTACTCTGACTTTGACTTCAGGCCTAAAATCCATCAAAATAGACCAACCCAAAGTGCTAAGATGATGTTCTGAAGGAGGCAGTCTCCATATATCACAAAAGGAAGTGATAGACTATGTTTTTAAATATTTGAAAAATTGTTAATATAACCATTATGACAACTGCAGATGCTATTTATCAATATGTAGAAAACAAAGAAAATAATAAAATGATTGAGCAATTATTAACTTTATGAAAAAAATAGTCTTTGAGAATTAAAAATTCTATTAGCTGATTAGTAAATCATTATTTATAATGAATAATAATGTATATTTTGACTAATAATTACAGTGGTAAAACTGCATTTCAAAAACAGACATAGGCAAAAATAGAACTAAGTCTTTATTGCCTGAATGGCTTTGTCAATAGAGGATGATCAAAATTCATAAGTCAAGCAGCATTAATTTAATCATATTGCTATTAACACAAGAATGAATAGTAAAATAAGAGATGAGAAGTCTTAAAGAGAAATGGTGGTTCAAAAAGAACAATGCCAGGAACTGCTGTTTTTCAGACATAAATCTGATATTTTTATACCCTACAATTACTTCTAGGGCTTTTAAAAATTTTAATTCAATAAAGTAAAATTGAATATTTCAAGTTCCAATGGGATCAGCACTATACAACTTAGCAAAAAGATTATGAAATAGAAATTTTTGAGTGAAAAAAGAGGCAGCTGAAGTCAGATTTTAAAAATTTTCATTTATGAATCATAGCAGTATATAAAGGGTAAAGTATATGGAGAGGTAATAAAGACAATATACTTAAAATTCCTTTAATTTAATGAAAAATACTACTTTTCATATGAGATTTGCTCAATGGTTACAGTAAAGTTTAACGTGAAAAGTCTCATAGCTACAAATTGTTGTTTACATTTCTGAATGAGGTAGCGGGAGATTTATATGACATCAAAACAGAAATGAAGTTAGTATTGGGTTGGTATAGAAGTACATTCTAGGGAAAGAGACATACCAGCAAGAGTCCAGAGGCAGAAAAAAAAATGAACTGTTTTTTTTTAATCAGAAGTCGGCATTGTTTTATCTATGAGATTTAAAAGCTATAGCATGCACAACAATATAAAATTTTATTGTGCTCATATTTCTTTTGTCTTTTTTTTGCCCCTTCCTTCCTTACATTACTTCTTCTCTCTCTCTTTTTAACAATAACAAATACATCTTTTTTTTTCTTAAATAGAACCAACTTAAGGACCTTGTATTTTAGAGTTTCTGTCTTAATTATGTTTAAGTGAGAAAATAAAACTGCTAATGGAGTTGCACCAAATATGGAACATCACCATGAGGCTATCATGATTGTATCTACCCATGATATTTTCAGAAAATTTATATTAAGTATGTTAAATTGTTTTAATTAGTATCAAAGTTCTAAATAAACCCTATAGTAGGTATTGCTAATTCAGTGATATGCTGAGTTTAATTATTAAATATTAATGAATCTATGAAATAGTCACGATACATTCTGTGGCGATAACCTAGTAAAGTGTGATGCAGAATAATTCAGTAAACATAAAACTAAGCCAAATTTAGGCTATATAAAGTCTTATTAACCAAAATCAGATAATTACCACCTGGACTGCTAACAAGTTTCCCTACCATTTTCTACCTCAGGGGTATGATGATGGCTACGGGGGTGAATATGATGACCAGACCTATGAGGCTTATGATAACAGCTATGCCACCCAAACACAAAGGTAAGACATCTACTGTCTACAACACCCTTTCCAGGATTATCTCTAGTTCTGCTACTGCTTCTTATATCAGAATATTAGTTATACTCTGTGAGTTTGTTGCAGTAGTTTTTCTCCATCACATCTCTGAATTATTAAGTTGCTTACTGTGAGAAGTAGAAGATAATCATCTAGCAATTGCTAATAATTAAATAGTAGTGTTTTATTTTAAGACTAGATGATTATAATAACCAATCAACTCATTAAACAAGGCTGTATTTAATGAAATGCCGTTATTTTTAGAGATCATTTTAGTGAGTTCATAATTAAGACAACAGTGAAAACAAGGAACTTGTTTAATATGGATTTTTCTCCTAAATTGTAATTTTCATTTGTAAAACAGAAGATAAGGAAATGTTATTGATCTCTGAAAAGAAGGAAATTTTTTAAATGTTTTGTTTGTGGAGTCAAGAACATCCTGATGAATTTCTTGATGGCTATTGAATGTATCTCTAAATTGACTCAAAATTTGTGACATTAGTGAATTTTTGCTTTTTCAAAACCATTTATTGGATATTATTTACTTTCATTAAATTTTGCCCACTTAAGGTATATGGATATGATAGGTTTGGCAAATGCAATTTATCATGTAACCATTACTTAATTACCAAAATTAAGATCTAAGGTATTTTAATCAGCCTAAAATG
Source organism: Uropsilus gracilis (assembly GCA_004024945.1). Lineage (NCBI taxonomy): Eukaryota > Metazoa > Chordata > Mammalia > Eulipotyphla > Talpidae > Uropsilus > Uropsilus gracilis. Next base: position 3,634 of record PVHY01002440.1, read on the forward strand.
TTTCATTATGATGCTTTATGGACAACTTTTCTGCCATTCAAAATCATGATCTGTTTTCTGTCACTAGTTTTGTCTTTTCTAGAATGAAATATAAATAGAAACAATACACTGCAAAATTTTGAATCTGAATTCTTTATTTAGCATGATGTAATTAATATTCATGTTTATACACCAATGGGTTGACCTTCTTATTGCTATATGATATTTCATTGTAGAGATGTGCTACAGTTGTTTTTTTATTCACCAATTGAAGGACATTTGAATTATTTCCATTAATTTGGAATTATGAATAAAATCAGCATGAAGCAAATGCATTTTCACAAATATTAATCACCAAAGACACCAAAGTGTCCTTTCTAAGAAATAATTACAAATTTCATGAGAAAGTAGCAGTCCACATGCCAGTTAACGGTATTCCTCCTTACTTGTGATTGAAAGAAACCAGTAGAATTAATTGATAGCTATCACTAAAGCATTAATCACTTTTTGATCTACCTCTTGGTAAAGGAATATGTATGTACTGAGTACTATTTGTAGGAGGAGAAGTGGTAATGAAAGAAACAATCTTAATCTCATTATAGAGAAGGAAATTTGCAAGTAGTTAAGGAGCAGGAGAGTAAAAGGGGTGAAGGGAAATTCTATTTAAAGAAAATACTGTAGGTAATTTGATGAAATGTGTATTGATATCTTTGAAACCAAGTATGACTACCTTCAACTTTGAGTAATTGGTTAATTTGTTGTAGGTTAAATAAAAAAGCCATCATGAACCAAGATTTTTACTGTGGGTGATATCTTAATTGTTACAATTACATAGTGAACACAACAGAGTTATTTAGGATGGGGGAAAGTTTTGATTCACATCATAGGTACTGCACAGGGTAATATGCAAATTTCCTGCAGATTTATAACGTCTGCATATAATTTCAATCAAACCATTTCTTCATTATTTTATACTAGTGCATAAAAATAGTGATAATAAAGTTCTATAAACTGTTTCAGAAATCACTTGGTAGCAAAACATAGTTATCTCATTCTGCAAACACAACTGAAATAGAGCAAAACAATTTCTTTATCATCTCTGGCACTAAATTCAGCTTAAAGAGATTATAGAATAATTTTATGAAAGTAAGACATTTTTGCATCTTCTACTGAGATTTAAATGGGTTTAACTGACCTTAAATATAGGGAATATTTAAAAATGGGAATTAGAAAAATCTACAAATATTTGAAATGTGACTACTAGAATCATGGAACATAATTATGTATAAAAAGCATGACTATATAACTCAGGGGGAAATATTTGATCTTGTTTTAATGAAAAATAGGGGAAAGATGTTTTATAACTTTTGTTACCTTTTATTTTCCCTTTCTTATGATTCAGTTTTCTGTGGTAGAATATTTCCAACTTATTATTCCTTCAAAAACAAAATCCTTCCAAAAATGTCACCCCTAGTCCTTGGATTAGTAGTGAACCTGTTTCTTCCTTGAATTCTAGGAGCAGCATATCATTATTTCTCTTTGATACTTTCTTTCTCTATCTTATATTAGGATAACTTTTATATATGTCTATTATCACCTTTCATACTCATTTAGAACCCCTCGTGTTCCTCAGAGTAGCTTGCACTGAATCTTTACAGAATATGTGCTGAAAAAATGACTACTGAAATATGAATGTGAGTCCTTGCATGTATCTACACCATGGGGATAAAAAAAAAATGAGCCTCCTCCCTCAAAGAAAATGCAGTATTCAAAATTATATGTATCATACTTAACTAATAAAATGTGTATCTGATTCTGAGATTGTTTAAAGATAAAGGACAAGGGATACAGAATTGTTTAAAGATAAAGGACAAGGGATTCCAAGCTTTGTAAGTATGATACTGTTATTCTGTATAGCAATTATTACTGATCTAGTTTAGCAAAAATATATTCTTAATACTAGTATAGTATCTGTCACCCTAGAAGTCTTTAATAAAACTACTGAAAATTTAATTGAATTTAATTTTATTTCATAGTATGGGTGAGAAGGAAATTTTCAAGTAGACAAATTTTTACTACATAATATACTAAATATCTAAGTTGTTTCTGTTGGATCTGTTTATCCCAGTAGAAGATAAGATTAACAATTGAGTTTAATAAGCACTTATTAAATTACTTTGTATACGAGGAAGTGCTAACCACACAGTGAAGGTACTTTTTTTCTCAAATATATTTTAATATTTCCTCCTAAAGACTTATTTAAGAGAAATGTTTTTGTGGACCATATAAATGAATATGAATATAAGAAAAGCATCTACAACTAAATCTTAATCAAGTATTTGAAATTACAATTGAAAGTTCATTTTTTACAAGAATTAGTCCGAAATTATTAACTTTTTTTAGATTTTAGTTATTTTTTAATTGAGGTAGTATTTGGGTACCCCACTGGGTATGGGCACCACAGTGGACCTATTTCCAAATCACCCATTATCTTCCACCATAGCTCCTTGCGCTTTCTTCTCGTTGTTCTTACTCCCTACTCCCTATTCTGGGTGCTTCAGTTCTGTGGGTGACTTTCAAGGTGTAAGGTAAGTGACTTGGTCAGGCTTTTTCCTCCTCTAGCCTGTATATCCAGCACCTGTGGTATTGCACCTTCCCTATGTTTGGGTGTGTGCATGTGTGAGTATGCATGTCTGGGTCTAGGAGGGAGGGGATAATGGGGTGAAGAGGACACGAGGGAGTAGAAGAAAGGAGAGCATGAGAAGAGAGAACAGGAGAACCCAGAGAAAAATGTCTGGGAAAGTAGATGAAGACAGCCTGTTTCTCAACTCCAGCCCTGGCACTGGTCCTGCCCTACCTGGTATGCCTGTATAAGTACTAGTACTAATAAGAATCTACCTAGATTGGCCTGCCTGTGCACTACAATTGGCATGCTGAACAGACTGTTTACAAGATACGTTAGTTTTTTAACTTGTCTTTATCTTACTCTTAGTTTAGTTTCTCTATATTCCACACATTAATGACACCATTCAGTATTTATCTTTCTCAAATAGTGGCATTTTAATTAGACTTTTAAACATTTGATTGGGAAAAAAAGTAAAGCATTTCTTGACACTATGGGGCATAAAAGAGAAAGTTTCATGGAAAGTAGAATTAAAAAAATGAACATAAAATTTCTCTAGCATTTACAATTTCAATATTATTTTGACATCATCATCAAAATTATAAAAAAAACTGCTGATTTAGAATCTTGAAGGTAAATTAGTAGATTATGTATATCTTGGAAGAAAAGAGACACAGATAAATACAAACTTTGTGGAGAATATGAAGTAGAATCTGGCAGGTACCTTAATTGAAAAATTATAGAAAGACTGAAGGAAGTTCACAGGGTGAAGACCTCACAAAAGTTCACTTGGAGTTCAGAAGCTATAACAACTTTAATTTAATCCCCAGTTGTCTTGTAAGGTGTTGTTAGTTCTGGAAAATTTTAAATGATCAGAAAATAGACTTTATTAAAGATTCCTTCAGAGGCAACTCAACTAAATTGCATACTAAGTACTGACAAAAATGATAATGATACAGGGTGTCTTTCCCTATCTTTTATTTTTGGTCATTGTCTATGAGGAGTAAAAGTAAAGAAATAGAATCATGAGTTTATTATGCAAGCTTCAAATTGAAGTACTAATATTGCAGTTTCCAAGGGAACTCAATTACTTGAAGTCTTTGGCTTAAGACAGTTACATTCTGTGATTAACACCTTTAATTGGGTCAAACAGTAAATTCTATTCATGTTCTTACACTCATTTTTTAATGTACTCTTCAAAGTCATTAACACTTCTAGAGCTCAATCTTCTGAAATCATATAAATTCTCCAGCTTTAACAACCATTGGCTTTTCCCAGTGACCAAATTTTAAGCAAGAAGCTATACCAAAGCAAAGTGTAGTTGTAGGAAAAAGTAACTTTCATGCATGTACTTAACTAGAGATAGTAAATCACAAGTGAGTTAGAAGACCAATTTTAATCTTTGATTCTCATGCTAATTTAATTTGAATGTGAAATGTTAAGACATAATTTTCCAGTGTGAAATTTTAACTACAGATTGGCAAAATGGCAAGATTTCAAAATGGAGATCTTTGCTTTCCTTAAAGTATGATTCAAGATGAATCCACACAACTTAGTTGGAATATGTATGTAGATTATAAAGGAATGTGCCAGGAGTCCAAAGATAGTTCTCCATCTGATATATAAAACTATGATCCCCAGAATTTTCTAGAATGAGATCCTTTTTCACTCTGTAACTTTTACAGTCTACTCACTATGGAAAAAAAATGAGACTTTTAAATTAGAATAATATGAGGGTAGTTTAAAAAGGAAACAACATGGAACAATGTAATATTTGGGTCTAGAATATCTGGGATGTTTGTCACCAGCACTAGGAATGTAAAGGACTCAGAATGCTTTTGGAAAGACCTCCTGACAGGAATTAAGTTCTTTGATTCAGAATCATGGCCCTGACCATGGCCATCTCATAAGGAGTATGCTCAGGGGATTCATTAACCTCTCTCCTCCCTGCTGTTGCTTCACTAGTTAGTCCATTAAGAAATAAGAGGACTGGAGACTGAATAGATGGATTTGACATTAGATATCTCTGCAGTTTGAAAAAAGCTAGAGAAAGAGTAAGCATGAGACAGCAAATAGAAATCCAGTGCAACATCCAAATTTATCATACCTCCAACAACTAGTTATTGTACATGTTAGTGTCAATTACTTGACCATATAAATAATGACATGAAACTGCATTGGGAACAATAAGGTTGTATTTTATAATTTAGAAAGTATCACTATACTTAAAAAAGTCAGAATATGCAGTGAACATATGCATCTTTCTATGAACAAATAGGTTTTGCACCCTGTTGCACAACTTAGCTCCTCCAGGGTCAGAGCCCACAGGATGGAAACATCTGCTCTGTTGTTCAGAGGCTGTTTGGAATTAATGATTCATAATAACTAACATTGGTTTTGTGCTAGCTGCTGTAGTGATTGTTTAGACCACTTTATCTCATTAAATCCTTGAAGCATTGTGTAAGGCAGAGAAAAACTGAAGCTTGAAAATATCTTAAGTAACTTTTCATTCAAGTAGTAAATTTTGGATTCAAAATCACATCTACAAACTCCAGAGGCCATGGACATAAAGATTAATAAATACTGTCTAAAATCTAAATTGACTCATTAATTCAGTAAACTTCAATTATGTGTATGCACAAGCCAGAGAGAATATGAATTTAAAACAAGAATGTAGCAAGGTTCAAAAACTCTAATCCAAAAAGACACATGTATCTGGATGTTTATTGTAGCGCTATTTACAATACCTAGGATATGGAAGCAACCCAAATGACCCAAAATAGATGAATGGTACAGAAAGCTGTGGTATATTTATGCAATGGATTATTATTTATCAATCAAAAAAGACAAACTTATGTCATCCGTGGCAACATGGATGGAGCTAGAAGGAATCATGCTAGCAGAAATAAGCCAGAAAGAAAAAGAGAAATAGTGGATGGTCTCACTTATATGAGGGATAAAGGGAAAACAAAAAATGCAAGAAAAAATAAATAGTTTTAATTTTAATTTAGCTCTCAGCAAAATTCAAGCATAGAACATGAGCGGGGGGCACGGTCACAAAAGACTAAAATGATGTTTCACAGGTGATAAGGTGGTAGGAGGACCCTGGGGTAGATAAAGTTGTACAATAAAATAAATAATAAAAATAAATATTTTTTAAAAAGAATGTAGCAAAGTACATGTTTTATTTTCAAAAGATTCTGACAAAATATTTCTAAGTGATACAGAAAGTGAAATTATTTCACTATTTACCATTTTTTTTTATGTTGTAAATTTAATGGAAACACTTGTTTCCATTGTAGGAAGTGTAGGAAGTGACTACAAAATCCCTCTAATGAAGACTTAAGTGTAAGGCACTATAATCACCTATTAATTTAATAAAAGTTATGATTTTATGTACATAACATAATTTGTCCCATTCATTTAAGTGTCATTTGCTGTAGTGATGCACCTTCATTTTGTAATTAAATTCTTTTATGTCTCAAACTTTAGTGAACAATGGTAGTGAATTTACAGGCTACTGGAATTGAGATATTTTCCCACAGTTATTCTACAAGTTTTTTTATATGTTCTTGCCATCTAAAGGATTCTGCAAACTTTGACAGTGGTTATTGCTATTGTTTGAATTTACTTGCAAAAGCTGAGAACACAGCTTTTGATGCAGAGTAAATTTTTGTCCTTAATGTCATTTATTTTAAATATAGAGGAACTAACTCCTGGTTTAGGAAAGAAACCTTGGGCACCTAAAATTAATTATTAGTAATTCATTGTATTCGATTGTATTTATTGAAGTAATATTGATTATAACACACAAGTTTCAGGTATGCATCATTTAAAAATCAAAATTGGGGAAAATTTCAATAATAACTACTTATATAAATAATCCATTTGCATGTGAAAATACACATTTAGGTACTTCCCATAAGATTCCAATAAAATTAGTTAGAAAAACCATTTACCCTGGTTATTTGAATGATGAGTCTCCAAAGAGAATTTAAAGATATCTCAGTTAATAAATGAAATTTGCATGGTCATTTATTTGGTCAGGGTATGTCCATATGTCAGTCATTTCCATCAGCATATTAGTTTAGAAATGGAGGAATTCAGTTTGTTTTTATAAAGTTTTTAAGAATTTTTATACTTTTATGAGTTTCTTTATAGATCTTTGTAGTGCAACCATCCTGTTGGTGACACCAGTTGTTCTGCAAGCATCCCATTCTGGATAGGCTCTTTATTGGTTCTATCTGTAAAAGACTGGACCCATCAGTGGATTGCATAGGCTTTAATGCTCTCATGGAACTGGGTATAGAGGCACACCAGGCAGGTAGGCTGGACCAACTACATGGGAAGCAGGCAAGGTCCCCAAGAATCATTATGTTCTTTCTATGGGCTCTCTTCTCTTCTCTTATATTTTCTTCTCTTGTCTTCTTGTCTCTTTTTTTTTAGCATTTGTCTTGTCTTTTGTCCATATATGAATGCTTTCTTTGAAGAAGTGCCTATTTAGTATATATATATATATATATATATATATATACAAAAAATAAACATAATATATATATATTATGTTTACTTTTTGTGGGAAGAAAGTAAGTTACAGATAGGTATACATATTACAATACCATAATTACATAATTATAAACCATGCAAAATAATATATTATTTGCTCATATGTGAGACTCAAAAGTTTCAAATACTACAGGAATGATAAACATCAAATACAGTATAGTTATTATTATTTCTGGGAATGTATAATATGGAATAGAAGAGATGTCCACAAAGAATGTCAACTATCTCTTTAATGGCTGACTTTTTAAAAATGTTTTGTGTGTGTGTGTGTGTGTGTATATATATATATAGTATATATATATATATAATTTTGTATGTATATATATATAGTGTATATATATATATATATTACATTATTGTGTACCCCAGGGTTTTCCCATTTCCCTAACTCCTGTTAACCATCCTATTCTTTTGTGCCCTCTGCCTCCCCTGCCTTCTTCCCCCTCCTCCTCTCTTGCTCCATCGTTCAGCACTGTTGGTTGTTTCTAATTTTTCTTATTTGTTTGTTTCTTTTTCCCTATATCCATCATATAAGTGAAACTATCCTGTATTTCTCTTTTTCTTTCTGGCTTATTTCTGCTAATGTGAGTCCTTCTAGTTCCATCCATGTTGCTGCAAATGATATAGTCTTCTTGTCTCTTGTCTCCCGTCCCCTCCACTCTCCTACATTCTCCTCTCCTCTCCTCTCCTCTCCTCTCCTCTCCTCTCCCCTCCTTTTTCCTCCCCTCTCACCTCTCCCATCACCCCTCTCCCCTCTTCTTTCTCTGCTCTCTTGGCCCAGGTGTGCACACTTACACATGCACACATCCACTAAGCAGGCATGTGCTATCATGGGGAGGGCTCAGGTGCTGGTCATAGAAGCTAATGGTAGAAAAAGCCTGACCCTACAATCTCTGAAACCAATCCCGCATCAGTCTTTCATCACATGGGTGGTATGCAAGTACTTTCTCCCATTTGGTAGATGTCTTTTCATTTTAGTTTTGGTTTCTTTTCACTATACAGAAGCTTTTAAATTTGATTTAGTCTAAGCTATGTATGTTCTCTTGTTTTCTTGCTGTTAGGGATGATTCTCTAAATATATCACTAAAGTTAAATCATGGAATGTTTCGCCCATTTTCTTCTATGTCTTTTATGATTTCAGGATAGTTGACTACCAAAATGAGACACCAAAGAGGTAGAAGGAGGGAGAGGGGGATGAGTACAAAGGAAGGGAGACATTAATGTTCTGTGGTGATGGAGTATGTGTGAGTTGGAGGTGGATGTACTATGGTTGTGAGGTTACCCAGTGTTACCTTATCTAACATGTTGCCTCAGCTATTTGAGGCTACTACATGATCTGTGAAAAATATCTACTTGGATAGTATTTGATGAGTACCACATGTGCTAGAAGATTCCAAATACTTATCTTGCCCAAAACATCATAGCTAAATAGGTAAAATTTCAAACTTTGAACTAACTCTTGTTTAATTCCAAAGACTGAGTCCTTTGTACTGAAACCATATTGTATCCCAATCACTTTATTTCATTTCTAAACACTTTACCTTATTAGATAACTCTTAAGTTGAAGTGGCATCTCCTTCCTTGTAAATCTGTTTTTACATATTAATCATTAATCAGCTTTTGAAACTACACATTATAAAGCTAGATTTCTTTCACATTTCAGCTTTTCTTTGTGAAGATAATACCTTTGTGAAGATAATTCTATCAATGTCCCATCCAGAGTGTGGTAGAGTGCATTTTTACTATAGTTCTTCAGTCCTCCCTGTGTCCTGGCCCCTCACTGGGTGACTATTCTGTCCCTTCTTAAAAAAAATGTTGACAGAGTATGTTTTCAAGACTTCCCCCTATCTAGTATCTTATTTTGACTAATAAAATAATGGCACTAATAAGTCCAGCCTTTGATACTGTGTGTTTCCCACTTCTCATTGTTTCTGTGAGAAGAGCTTCCATCAGCTGTTCTTCCCTTAATCCTGGCTTCTGAATGAACACTAAAGAAACCCAGACCTCAGGGAGGGCCATGCCAGTTCTATATACAACTTGGAACAGAGCCCTCAGCGTGCACAGCTTATAACAGTTACGTTACAGACAATTTAAAACACAAATGCTAAGCAGTTGCTTATACCCCTGTATATAAATGCCAAGGGACTATATGGATTCTTGACTTATTCACAGTTATCCTGTAGCTCTAAACAGTGGCGTCCACTTGTTTACAAGGTTACATGGACCATCAACTGTGACAAAAATGAAAATGATATAAGGAGTATTTGTTTTACAATGCTAGCATTTTAAGATTGTTTGCAAGCAACATTATTGTACTGCAGATAATAAGGCAGTGTCCAATAATTGCCTCATGCTAGAACTCACTGTTCTTTTCTGAAATGCAAGGGCCTGACTTAAGTTTTTATTCCTGAGTATCAATACCAAAAGAACATTCTTATCTCAGAGGGTTAACTTAAACCAACCAAAGGACTAGGTAAAAACCAATCTTCCCCACTCCACAGAGGCACATTTGTTTTATTAAGCCTGATCAATTAGATAGCTTTTTGGTTGGAAGTGACTTGATATCTTTCCCTTCTTAATTCCTTTTGTTTCTCTTTCTGTACTTTAAGTTCCTACTCTTATTACTTAATAACACACTAATAATTTCAATTCAGCAATAAAGAATAAGTCCATAGCACTCAAAACTACCACTTTTACCCCCGATAAAAGCAGATTCCTCAACTTCACTGTGACCCAGGTGCACTGTGTAATTAATCTGGTGTGGAATAAACATCTGCTTTTTCAGTTTCCTGATGGTTTTTGCTAGAGGGCATCTTATAATCATATTAAGACTCATAAGGGCCAATCCAGTGGTAATGTTAACTTAAAAAGGGAAAAGTTTACGGGAAATGTACCTGAGCTCAGGTGAGCATTCCCAGGCATGTGTAGTCTATCAATAGACTGAGATCAACACAAAGCATGCCCACATAACATAGTTAGGTTTGAATAATGCTTTTGAAATCCCAGGATTCCTATTTCACTTTTTATACCTCCATTATTCTCTTCTAAGATTATCCCAGTTGCCAAAATACCCATCTTAAATTATAGCATGGTGGTCTTGAAGTATATTACATCAGATGAGAGTTTACTTCAAGAAAATGCCATTATTGCATCCCATGCTTCTTTTTTTAAAACCCTTCAACATCATTTGATTGTCTTAAGTGACTGTGTCACATTATTGGGTTTTATTAAATTTGCTTTCAACTGAAAACCTAGGTTATTTCTAAACCAACTGCTGTCAAGGCAGGCCTAACACCATCCTGCATCTTTGCAATTGATTTTTTTTTTAACCTAAGCATAAAAAGGTACATTTACCTCTGTGCTATTTCACCTTATTGTTTAGGTCTTTCATTGTTGACTTTAAGCTGTTTTTTAAAATACTGAAACAAGTATATTTTCTAGAATCTGTTTTAATTCTTAAACACAAGAAATTTTTAAAAATTTTTTGAGGAACTAGAGGACAAAGGCAGTGTTCAGTAGCAGCCTTTAAATTGATTTGGGCTAATAATTAAAATTTTATGAGAACAGTTGTAAATCTAGCCACAAATCTACTTGACTTTAATGTCAGGTATCTTACAAATTATTCACAGGGAAATTATGCAATATTTTTAAAACATTCATTTAGTCAATATACATCCAATGGAAGTCACTCTTCTAGATTTATATATTCAAAACAAATAAGACATAACTCAAACTTTGATATTGAAAAGGTAGTTCTTTTCTTTTCTGGTGTGACTGTGGGTGTTTGTATCAGAAATTCTGCAAGTGAAATTATAGATTTCTTGGTTCCTTAAGACCACCTGATTCAGTATCTAAAGAATGGAACTCAGAAATCTGCATGTTTAGCACAATATTTATGTGATTCTTAAGTACACTAGATATCAAGAGCCATTGTACTAGACAACCTTAAGAACAAATGATTAAGAGCTCTAATACAGTAAGGATTTGTTGTACACAAAGATATGAGCAAAATCTTACAGAAAGCAAGTGAGAAAGAGATGGAGTTGATGTAAAACTTTATCAAGAAGGTGACTGCTGAGGGGATTCATCTAGGTGAAGATAGATGTTCTATGTTCTTCTGTGTTCATGTACATAGAAGGGCAACCATGGTTAGGAACCTGAGATTATGAAGGGGCTTATGGCTTTGGGAAACACTTCACATCGCTGTTGTTGGGTATGCATGTATGGCAATAGGGGGGTAATAGGGAAGATTCTGGATGTCATTGGAACATAGATTAAAAAAGAGACTGTACTATAAAAGATTATCATTAATTGCTGAAGATTGGAGAAAAAGCATATTTGAAAATACAATCATAACTCAGTTCAAAGAATACCACAGTCAGGGTCAAAGGGAAGGGGAGGGGGAGATTTTCTTATCCCTCCTCCCCTGAATTCTGCTTGGGCTGAAGGAGTAAACAAATTAATATTCAAATAGTGGGGAAAATGACAAAATTTAATTTGGAGAATTTATATAGCTTGAAACTCCAAAGTAAATGGGAAAAATGAGGCACTTAGAGCCTTTGCTAAAGAATAGGAAACATTGAGAGAGTTTGGAATTTCACCTGCCTATTTGAGGATGACTTGTGGCAAAACCTTGCCTCTAGATGTTTGTCTAGCCATAAGGTGGGTTTCATCTGAGATGTCCCTAAATCTGTTAGTTATGGTGATAGTTTCTTTCAAGACCCATACTTGAGCTTATTTTCACAAGCCAAAGTAACATATATTAAAACCTTATTTGAAAATCCCCACTCTGGACATCAGGACCTATCTGAATATTTACAGGGAAACTGATCTTACACCTAAGGCTAGTGCATAGATAGAACCTCATCTAACACCAGTTCTGTGCTGAGAGTTTTTGCATGAATTTGGTCTCTTTCCTCACTAAAGACTTTTAAAAATAAAATCATTGATTTTAATTTATATATTCTTTCCCATTACTTTTTTTTAATATCTGTTTTTTTCACTATCCAATGTCTGATGCCTGAAAATTATCCTTTAATGAGTAACAAGCAGTTCTAGAACAATACACAACACAGGTGAGCATCCATTAGTGATTCATATGGGGAAGAATATAAATCATCATTAATAAATAGCCATAGTACAGCTTCCACCAATGAATTTCTCCTCAAAGTCAACCAGATTAAAGTATTGAAATAATTAGAAATTATACTGGTGTCTACATCTCTGAATTTTACTGATACTTATGAATTATGATTTAGTTGATGAAATATATGTATACAGTTAAATCATGCCCATTTCGAATTATGGTTCAATAATTTCTGTGTATTTGTACCAAAAAGCATGTAACAGTTCATTTAGTAATGTCATGTACCACTGAGCCTAATTAGTCAGTTGAAGGTCTTATTTATGAAAAATAATTGCTATGTTATAATGATAATTCCACATGATAAAACTGAAGATTAATGTTTTTGTTATAAAATTGCTCACCTCTCATTTATGCAATGAAGGGTCAAAGTAAGCAAAAAATAAAAGCTGAATTGGAAAAAAATGATTAAAGTGTGTCTAAAAAAGGAACCCATTTGCAGAAATATATGCACAATGTTAAATCCAGAAGACAAAAGCAAGTCTAAATTTATTTCTCTCTCATTTGGACCATGAGGTTGCACTCTTAAAACATCCATTTTCTATAAAGGTGATCATTGCAAAGTTGATCATAATTCCACACTAGATGCCTTATATATATATATATATATCATCTATCTTGATCTTTAATCTATGAGCAGAGAAAATATGTCACTTCCCTCATGAATAATGAGCCTATATTTCATTCTGTGAACATTAAATACTATCAACTGAAACTTAAGAGGGCATGTATGGTTATTTCATGTTTTAGAATATTTCAAGAAGATTAAATCTCTATCATCATTGCTACCTTTATGAATATGAAAAAGATGAGCTTTATGTCTGTACTTCTATTGATTAGACAATCACCATTTCTTAATATTTATTGAGTTATTTATAGTCACTAAACACATCATGTAACTGTCATCAGTTATCTCATTAATACTTGAAGCTGGTACCATTGCCATGGTTAAGGAGAAGAAATGAATTTAGAGAGATTAAATGATTTGTATAAAATGATACACTCAATAAAAATGCAATTAGAATTCCTCAATTTTAGATCTCAACACCTTTTTTTAAATTTTGTGTCATTTTAAGAAACAAGTACTGATTTCCTCACAAATGAATCAGAGAATTGAGAATTGTCTCAAGATTAGGATTTTTGTTCCCTCACAAGTTACCATTGAATGGTAAATTTATATCCTTGACTTTCTCAAAACAAACTGATCAGAAAAACAAATCAATGAGTTACCTATTTATCTATCCTATCCTGTCCTATCTCTCTATCTCTCTATCTCTCTATCTACCTATCTATCTATCCACCTATCTACTGTGTATCCATCCATCCTTCTCTCTTCATTCTTTATGCCCCCCCCCAAAGACTAAGATTGCCTAGCATAGCTTGAAGGTATTTCATCCAATTCCACTAACCATAGCCTGTTCATTTGTAAGGAAGTAGCATGCTGCCATGTAAAAACTAGCTAAGTAAACACCAAACTTCCTTTACCTGATACAGGTATTTCAAAACCTTTAGACCTCCAATATATTCTAGAGGATCAATTTTAACTCAACCTAAATCATAGTTGGACTAAGGAAATTCATAAAAGAGATTGGGGAATCTAATCCAAATAGACCTGAATGAGAAGAGCTAAGTTGAAGAAGGTAGCACCTGAACCTAAATTATATTGTTTTTAAAATAAATTGTGAATAACAAAATTAGATTTAAAAAAAGATAGCACTAGGGTCTGCAGAGAGAAATGGTGGGGCAACAGAGAGTTCACATTAATAATCAGTGCAAGAGATTATGGGGTTATATTTTTGCAAGTTAACAGGTATATGGTATAAATTTGAATTACTGCAAAGTCCAACAGTTCCAAGACTTTAATTCATTCATTTAGTCATGATATCTTGAGCATCTACTTGTCAAGATCTGGGTTACCCCTTTTGAATATGGTGATAGCCAAATACAGTGAATAATGCAGTGATGACCCTGACCTCTTATAAATCCTATTTTAATTGGGAAGACATGTTAATAACTGCACATACATACAGTGCTGTGTATGATACATGGATAGTATTGTGGGAACACATTTTATGGTTGTTGGGGGGGGTCTGAAAAAGGCTTCCTAGGAAAATAATTGAAGCAAGAGTTAGAGAATGTTGAGAAAGCTGTATGATAAACCACACCCTTATCTTGATGGTAATTGACAATTTTCTGAGAAGACAGAGAGCAGATAATGTAGAGGCAAGCTTACAGCTCATCTGAACTTGTTATTACAATTACTCCAAGCTCATACTGACTGGTTTCCCATATTTTTGTCAGATATTATACAGATAAAACTGAGGATGGCTGAATACATATAATTGACAAGATAATTGTAAATTGTCGATATGGGCTCTGTCATCAGATACACCAGGTTTCACATCCCAGCTTCACCACTGAAGTGCTGGATGATTTAGGGATAGCTATTTAATCCAGTTTAACCTAGATTCCCATTTCATTATTTTTCTAATACCACCAATTCAAAAATTTTTGTGATCAAATAAGAGAAGCTGTGTGAAACACATAGAATAGTTAAACATTTATTGTGTCCAGAAAGTATTAGGTAGAGTTTTTTTATGGTTACTACAGATAGAGGTTTTTGTGATTACACCCTGCCCTTCTGGAAGGAAGAGGAAGTAGAACTTCAAAGAGATGATAACAGAATTTCTTATTTAAAATCCCTTATTGTTTTAGCTTTCTCAGTTCTCAAATCAGATAGCAGAAGAGGTGAAGTGTCAGAGCTGTTAGCTGAGACTGAACAGAACTCATGACTGTAAAATGAAAGAAACTTCATTTTACTATCTTATCTGGCTTCAAAACACTAAAAACAAAGCTAACATGACAAATGTCCGGAGAGCAAAAAGCAACTTCTCCATTCCCCCAATATTTACATTAAAAAACATTCCTTAAAAGTTACCAACAATGTATGGATAAACCCCTTGTCCACCATTATCTCACAGAAACTTATGTTTTACCCAAATTTTATTACTTTAGCTCTTAGTCTTCCCTAGTAAATTAGCCATAAAACATTCTTTTGGCCTTTTTTCCCCTTGCCTAAAGCCTATAAAAGGCCTAGTAATTTACCTTAAGTTGCTACCAGATATGCTTCTAATAGCCCAAAGTCTTTAACTGTTTTAATCTCTCTTGCTCATCCTTTCCCGCAACCCTGCACCCAGTTCTTTACAGTGAAGTAAGAAAGATTTAAGTCAATAAAGAAATAGCACTTAATACGGATTTTGCCTTGCTCTTCAAAAGTTGCTAAAACATTAGCAAAAGAGAGTTAAGTCATGCTTCATCATAATTTACACATTTAAATTTGGACCTCCAGAATATCAGAATTAATTGTATATATTGCTCTCAGTATCCTTCAAATCTTCCAAAATACTTTTTTTGAACTGCTCGATGAAGTTAGCCCAAAATTATCTTTTTTTTTCCTTCCTTTTAATCTCTGTAACATTGGGGGAGGGGGGGAGACATTTAGCATTTCAGGAAAATGATCTTGAAAGTACCGTCTGGTGAGATGGAATTATTATGTTTATCAATAATTTATCTTAACATGCAGATTTTCTCACACATGTTTTAGTTTAACAATAACAAAAACAAACTCAAACTTTTGTTTATAAAGTAAATAGAAATATAAAGACAAAAGCTACAGCAATTGTGAAGATATTTTTAGGCATTTACTAACTCACTCATTTATCCAATAAATATTTTAAGCACCCACTATATGTTTGATACTGTGCCAATTGCTGATGACACAGCAATGGAAAGGAGAGCCACTCTAGGCAGAGGGATGTAGGGGAATATATAATCATGTCTAGTCCCTTCTTAAACCCTTCATTTTTTTCAATGTGTCCTTTTAAAACTTTTTTCCCATTAAATTTATTTACTTATTTGCATTGTTGTTAATTTTTGGACTATGGAAACAACACAAATGCCTATTTAGTGCTTACGATAAGACCCAAACTCCTTAGCATAAATAAGACAATGTCCTTTAAGACATGACCCTTGGGGACCTTGGTCAGAATCTGGTGCTGAGCACCTCTCTCTCATCATACCCCCCTGGCCACTTTGGAGTCATTTTGTTAATGGCAGACTTTCTTCCTTCTGAGCCCTGCATGGTACTGCCACCCCCCCCGCCCCCAACATACACTAGTAAGTCTTCTTTACCCATTTTACCTGGGTGATTAATTATTCCTTCCTTTCAGTGTTTCATCATTTGATGAATGGGGAGAGGGAGGAGAATGAATCACTCCTTATCACTTGTTTAATGACTTTTCTGCTAGACTGTAATTTCCATGATAGTTTTTCAGTCCCACTTATTTGATTTTTAGTGTTTTACAAAATAGACTGAATGCATCTATCTGTACCTGCTAAGGTTATGTTTTTGTTGTTGTTCTTTTCTTTATGATTGCTATACTATTACTTACTATAACTGGGAATAATAAAAATGAAACAATTATGTTGGGAGAAGTAAGGAAGAACAGATACATGTGTTAGACAGGATTTGTTCTAGAAAGGATAAAAAGTGAAAATCATTTTTAAAACACTATTTTCAAAACTCACATTTTTAATATCACTATTAAATTCAGTATTTCCTGACACATTCCCTTTATCAAGTTTCCCAAATATATATTAATGTCTAAGGTCTTCAATTCAAAAATCAAGATATATACAGAATTTTATTAATAATTAGATGTTTTTCAATGAGCCATTAAAGTTAGCATGTTGTTTCATTATTTTATATATGTACCAGTTTCTAGGAAAATTACATCTGCAATAACCAGTAGAGTAATCAAGTTCCCAATCACACATAATTATCTCTTTATTTTTATTAATACACAATTATTCTAACAGAGCATTTTACAAACCTTCATGACTTTATTTTCTAGACTATAGGATTAATAAGAATAAATTAAAAAATTTTAAACCAGGTTGTATCTATATTGAATTCATTTGTCCACCTTTATTGAGATTTCAACATGATTAAACAGCATTTTATATGAAATAAGTGATGTTAAGTAGCAGTTTTATGAAATGATGAAATGAAAAACATAGAGCCAGTATTAGGTAGGACCTACTTTCCATAGTCAAAGCATATGCTGTAGAATGAAAAATAGTATTGAGCGTAAAATTATATCTGCTTTGATTAATAACATTATTTTAAAGTTTTCATTTTCATTTTATTTATCTTAGAAAATATATGAGTAGTTGTTTTTATTTTTCTTGTTGTCAATAAAAATTGATATTTACTCTGAAGTATACATAAAGTTATAGAGTAATATTTATAGTAAAATGTTTAATATATTTGTCATCAAATGCAGTCATTTCTTTTTTTTTCTAACCATTCATTCATTAAACAGATATTTATCAAATACCCATTAATATTCAAGGCATTGTGCTATCAACTATATTAATGGAATATAGACTAAGGCTGTATAAGGGGATCCATAGTTCATGACTCAAACTAAAGAAAAGCTTACCTCCCTCCCTATAGGAAATGTAGGACACCTCCTACATGAAGCTATTGAGAGTTACGATTTAGTGGGATGATCTCTATGTTGGTTCTTTCAAGTTGCTGTAGCAAAATCCCATAAACAGGGTGACTTATAACTGCAAAAATTTACTTTCTCAATTCTGTAAGCTAAAAGACCCACATTGGGATACCAGCATAGACTGACTCCAGTAAAGTATGCAACTTTGCTTATCCAAATATTATTTATCATTTCTTCAACAGGAAAATATTTTAAATGTATGTAAAATGGTGCAGCTAGTGGTCCTCTCATTCTCTTCTCATATGGTAAGATAAGCAAAAAATGCTTTCTAGAGTGTTCTTTATAAGGACAATAATCTCACCTATGAGAATTCCCTCACAATCTAATTATCTCCCAAAACTTCACTTCCTATTAAAACTGAGGTTTGGAACTTCAGCACATGAATTTTGAAACACACCAAGATTCAGTCCATTGCATCAACAAGAGTCTTCCAGTATGACTCCAATCATTGACATTTCCAATGACATACAAGAAAGTTTAAAGGAATTAAAGCAAAATAAATTTAATTTTATTTAAATCATAAGATTTCATACACATCATTTATCAGATGTCCATGTTCAAAAGGAAGGGGAACTAGGAAATGTAATCTTGAGTTGGTCAGTATCTTTGATGGAAGGAAAGAGAAATGAATTTTGAAGGGGATCAACCATACTTTTTATGACCCAACCCTCTTGCCATTCAGTACAAATAAATGCAGCACTTTATTATGAAGTACAATGATACCCCTTTACCAATAGAAAAAATATAAGTCCAAGTCCAATTGTTGCTATTAACTCGATGTCTAGATTCTTAGAAATGCAGACCTCTACATTTGGTCTTGTTAGGGTTTCTCAATATCTGACAACCTTTCTAATGGAAGACAGATTGTCTTTTCTACACTTAATCCTCCACTCTTTACAAAATACCCAGTTTAAGCTGATAGGAAAGGATCAGGATAACCATAATAAGAACAGAAACAAGGTATATCCCATAGGCATTGACAATTATAATCCTGCTAAGCACAAAAAGAGAGAGGGGGGGGGAGAGATTAAAATGCAACTAAACACATTTAAATAAGTTTTCTTTTTAGTACATCTGACAACCTTGGTTCTCTTTTCTGGAAATTATGCCATATATACTGTAAGAGTCTTCCTTATCCTAATGGATAAATGACTTTTATCCATGACTATATCTGCATTGAGTACTTAGAGTATTCCCTCACTGAGGATTTCATGATTTTGTAAGTCATGCTTCCCACAGATCCACACATGAAGATTGTTTTAGATATCTCATATAGTAGTAAGTCTAATGTGAAAATGTAAGGGCATCTTTGAAAAAAATCCAATACCTCTTGTCAGTAAAATCAGAAACCAATTGACTTTTCTTATCCCCATTCCCAAATTTCTGTAACTTATCTCATTTTAAGATATAGATTAATACAGATTAGTCATTAATAGCTTCCCTTTGCAAAGTTTTATGCACATTATTTCTTCTTAAAAATGGCCTAATCTTATTTGGATTCATATTAGTTACAAATATTTCTAAATGCAACAAGGATCACTACAAACTGTTCTTTGTCTGACGTTTCTCCTAGAGCCATACTATACACTGACCTATATAACCTACCTCCCAAATTTTCCCAGAAGTAGAATAACGAGGCTCATTAGTTTTCTATCCGATAGTGTTTTCTTGCACCCTTCACCATCCCACTAAGCTGGTGTCTCACATTTGGAGATTTTAATCACAGTTTTGTACAGCTAAATACTGATTTTGATATTTAACTAAATTTTTCTAACATAGATCACAATTCTGTGGCTCAAAGAAAAAGAAAACTATTTTTTCTCATCATAACCCCTGAGGTAGACAGGTATATAGAGTAATTTTTGTCCCTGTGATCATTTAAAGGCAGAAGTGCTTCCCATGTCACAGTCCATGACTTTCCAAGGCAGTGTCTCTAGTTGCATCACTTTGAGAGCATGCTACCGATTGAAGAGTTGATGGCACATGAATTCAAGATGAGGATTTTGTTCCAAATTTGAAGGGGGCCTCAAGATGCTCTCAAGTGCCACCCTTACTCTTATGTACAGCCCATGTTTCTTGACTTCATCACAACAGCATATCTGGTTATAAGAGTGGTAAGGGAGTGTGTTTACTAGCTGCAGAGATTTATGATCATGTAAAATAGTTTCCAGTAGAAGAAGTGATAATCAATATCTGGATAAGCAAAGTCAAAGACTATATTATAATAATTATCCATTTTTTCTTTATGTGAAATTTTAGAAATATCCTGCATAAAGTTAAAATTCCTTCTGGGTTATTTAAGCATCACTCATGATAGATAGTAACCACAGCTTCTTTTTCATGGTGTTTCTCATGACTATTCCTTTCTCCCCTTCCTCTTCTTTCTATCAGTCAGAGATGAGATCCAATATGAAATATAGTAGTACCACTAGGTACTGCTCAGTGCCACCATTCATGAGACACACCTTGGGAAACAACCAGGCCTATTCATGAAAAAATTGCTGACAAAGGCAGGGACAGGCTATTATATTTCCTTCATTTTCCTCTTTATCCCTGTAAATTGGAATGTTGCTCCCTATTTATTCTTATCAAATTCTTATGACTGTCACTCTTGATCACCCATGGATCAATATCTAACTCTGCAGAATTTGCTGTACATATATAATTTGCTATACATACATATATAATTGGGTTGCATCATTTCCATTAAGAAAACATGTAAAAGAAGAACATCCAGCCTTTGGTCAACAGTAGATAGAAGAACATGCTAACAAACATTTCTTCTAGGCAATCTGTGTATCATGGGTAATGAGATCTATCTAACCTAATTTTTCCCAAAATTCTTTATGCTAAAGTTGAATTAGTGCATAATCAGGGCCTCCCAGCAAGATAAAGAAGGCCAAATCTTTCTTTTTTTCATCTCTAGTATAGAGACTTTTGCTTACTTTTTCCTTATTGTTAATGAAATATTAACTAGTTAATATAATGAGAATATATTTGGGATTGCCTTAAGCAAGAATGACAATAACATAATATTAGATGATTTATTCTAACTTTTTGACACCTATCACCTAGCCTCAACACTTTGCTTTTTTTTTCCCCCCTTGTCATACTTTTGTGTATGTAAAAGAGATCTTGAGATAAATTTACATGTATATTTATGGGTAATTTATACGTTTAATAATACATATGTGTTTACTCAGAGGACTTTAGATGTAGGTACTTATTTAGGTGAAAAACACAGTATATCATAAATATTTGCAAATCCCTATGTAAGATTTAAAAATATGCATTCATTATTCAAATACTAAGGAAAAATAAAATAATTTCTACTTTTCATATGGTATTTTTAAAAATTGACTTGATTACATTATACTACTTGTATAAATGATATATAATCTTCCTATGAACAGTTTACTTTTTTATTCCATAATTATTTATTGAGCAACTGTCATGCCAGCAGTACCCTAGACCAGTCAGCCTAACACTATGAGAACAGGTGAACAAAGGAGAAATCAAGTTCTCTGGTAGGGAGCTGTTACATTACAGAAGTTTGAAACAGCCTATAAGTGAATAGTGAATGTGTTCTTGTGTGTTTTGTTCTGTAATATATGCACTGGTGATTGATAAACACTAAGATGAACAAAGTAATGCTAGGATGAGTGAGTGCGAGTTTCAATAGATCAAGGAAAAACTCTCACAAGTGACATTTGAGTGAATTCCAAAGGAGTGAAAAAAATAGAAAAATTAAGTATTTAGAAAAGCATGCTTTCAGTAATGAAAACAAGAAATCAAAAGGCCCTGACATGGAAATGCGTTGGCCATTTTCAAGGAATAGCTTTTTGTGTCCTCAGGAAAGTGAGTTAAGGGGATGGTGGTAAAGGGTGAGGTCTAAGAAATACTACAGGGCCAAATTATATAAGCAAATTAAGAATTTTGCTTTTTTTTCTAAAGGATATAGGAAACAACTGATGGAGTGCAAGCGAAGAATTAATTCATCTGTAAGATTTACTTTGACTGCTAGATGAAAATAAAATCAGAAAGCAGTCACAGAGACCAGTTAGAAGGATATTACATTCATGTTAGTGAGAGATAGTAATACTAATTTTAATCACAGTGATAACAATGGAGATTTTCAGAAATGTTCAAATATTGTATGCAGTTTGCTAATAGAAGTGAAGGAATTTGTTTTTCAATTAAATATTAGGTATGAGAGAAAGGAGGGGATGCCACTGCTTGTAGCATGTACAACACTAACAAGACAGTATCCTTTATACAGATGGGAAAAATTTAAAGAGTCTAAATTGGAAAGAAAATCAAAATTGGGGGGGGGTATGAGAAGTCTGGCATCCAAATGGAAATACAGACTAGACACTGGGATAAATGAGGCCAGAGTAAAGGAGAAGAATCAAAGCTCAATGTGTAATTTGAGCTAGTAGATATGGTATTAAAGCCTGGAACAGATGACATTGCTGGGGAAGAAGTATAAATAGAAAAGAAAAATATATAATGACTGATACTCAGTGATCTCTAGATTTTATGGTTCAGAAAATAAGGACACATTGGAAGAATGAGGAAATGAAGTGTTACAAGGAGATTCAACAGAGAGAACATCTCAGATGCAGGTGTATAAAGGAGCAGGAAATGAGCAATTGTTATAAATGGTGCTAGTAAAATGAGAACCAAGTCTGGGTCATTGGATTTGAAAATATCAAGATATTGTAAGAAACTGTTTCAAAAGGGACTGATTGGGATGGCTTTGAAAGCATTTGAAAGGGGACACAGTAAAGAGTAAATAGAGTCATCTCTTTCCAAAATATTTATAAAGGGGTGGTGAAAGGGACAGGCACTAGGAAGATCTGTGGGGGTGAGAGAGGACCTTTTGAGCATGGGAGATGTGTAAGATACTTGAATGGCACCTTAAAGAAGTAATTATAGTTGCAGAACAAAATGAGGGGAGTTGTAGTCAGGAAAGAGTAATTTCAGTAAGAAATGGAATAAGCACTATTTTTTTTCATCAGTTATTGAAATGTAGCAGAATCTAACAAGCGATTAAGTAAGAAGTAATTTAAATTGGGAAATACATGGGCATACTGTGGAAGGGCTAGAAGGGATCATAAATATAATTTCAGTGTTTGGAAATGAAGATGAAATTGATGCATATTTCCTAAGGTGACAGGATTAAAAACTTTATATGGCTGACCAGAATGTCATCTCATATAGCAGTTTTTCTTGTATATAATTCTTTTATAAGTCTAGTTCTTTTATGCTTGCTTTTAAGGTAAATGTGCTTTATAAAGTTGGAAGACAGAATTACAGAAGTACTGAGTTGCCGTGAGAGAATCATAGCACTCCTTGTCAATTCACCTGTATTTTTCTTACTGATTATGTCTTTGGGATTGTGTTTTATGCCTACAGGTTCTTGCAGTATTACCTTAGCACACGTTTTGCTTTCATGTTCCAAATAAGTTTCTGGGTTGATACCCTCTGATTGCAGTAACGTTGATTGCTGTCTAAATCTGTTGCAGTGTGCCTGAATACTATGACTACGGTCATGGCGTAAATGAGGATGCATATGACAGCTACGGTAAGACCTTTTCTTTACTAAAACTGTGAAATCAGAGCATCTATCAGACACTGACAACTCAAAAATTACTTTTACCTTTCTCTTCCCAGTTTTCACACAAGTCCAGACTAAATTGATTTATGTAATTCCAGGGTGAGATTTGACATACCAAACCAGTGCCAGAAAATTGGACAGATCGATTTTGATCAAAATTTCAAAAGCAATTAATCATAATCATAGATCATTTTCAGCAGCAGTAGTGAGCATTCTGAACAGTGTCTCATGTTTTTTACTGCATCTATGGTCTGACTCACTTATGTAATAAGAATGACATCATTAGTAGCAGAAAAATGCATTTAAAATATTTAAAATTTTTTTAATTCAGAATTATAACTTTCTAGTTATACTTTTGTAGCCTGCACAGTTCTTAAAAGTGTGCCAAATAATACTGGGACCATAAGAATTGTAGTCAATAAGCATACTAGTCTATAAAGTTAATTAATTTCAAAAATATATTGTTCAATTAAAATACCACTATAATTAATTGTATTTCAATTCAATAAGATTTTATTGCATGCTTTTGATCTATTGTCATTTTTAAATCATAGTTTTTGCTTCCTTAAAAATGTGCATCTGCAACACTTAAAAAGAGTAACTTCAGTAAGAAATGGAATAAGAGCACTATTTTTTTCATCAGTTATTGAAATGTAGCAGGATTTAACAAGTGATTAAGAAGTAATTTAAATTTAATTTAAATTAAATTTAAAAACAACCCGCACTTAAATGTTTACATTTGCAAATTTTTATTAAAATAATACCAGGACCAGTCTGTGCTTCTCTATGGGGACAAAATGAACATTGTTTATGTAATTTTGGGCTCAGTGAAAGTACAGAGCTCTGTCAGAATGCAAAAGGGAAGGTCTAGTGATGAGAGGGAAAGGAAAGAAGTTCATCTCCCTTGGAACACTCACCAAATTGAAAAATATTTCTGGAAAGACTATCACAAAACCAAACTCAGAAATAGGAATGGAAAAATAACTCACCAGCACAATGGTTGCTATTAGCAAGCTGATGACCTACATTATTTCCTCATTTATTTATTAAAAATCAGTTGAAATACTGAGTAATTTCATCTCCATTTTATGATGAGATAACTGAGCAATGGAGGTTGTATCAATATAAAAGAATAACAATGAGGCTCACCTTCTGTTTTTATATTCTTGTCAGTGGTCAGAAAACCATAAATTGCTATTGATTGTCTGCCTATTATAATGAAGGTCTATTATAATAAAAGCAATTTGTAATGAAGGTCAAATATAGAAGTAATCTTCATGAGAATTTTTATGTCTCTATATAATCTTAGCCTGGTTCGAAGACTTCAGAGTATGTATTCATATAGTCACTTGTGTTTTGAGGTGAGTGTCTAAGGCTCACAGCATATAGAGACTTCTCTCAGTTAACAATTAGCAAATTGTGAATTCAAGTGTGTCTGCTTTTTTTTGTCACTGCTGTTGTTGAGGTTGAGAGCAGAGTTCAGTGGAACCTGGAAAAAATGTCAAGAATTGGTACTTTAGACCTCCATTTCATTAGGAAGGATGTTAAGTTTAAGATTTCTCTAAATCCTGCCTTTTGCTGCCCCACTAATCTAATGGACAAGGTATTCTACAGTATTTTATATGGAGAAAATAAAGGACTGATCCAAGATGAACTCCAGACTGACTCCTCCAGCTCTAGCTTCTCCAGCACCAAACAGACCTATTTTTCACTGCCATGAGAAAGAGGAATAGTCCTCAAGTAATTTAAAACACATGTCCAGAAATTATTTCACAGGAAAAATTAGATTATGGACAATTTGCACAGATTTAGCTCAGTTGGTACACTTCCTCGGAAAATACAGCATTTAATTTTGTTCATACTCATCTTTCCCTCACTGGAGTGATGAGTTCAAAGGTCTTATATAGTGTTTAATGAAAACAGCAGCATCCCAAACGTAGGCCTTTTCCAAAGCCACATGGGCCAAGCTAAGAGAAGCCCCACATCCCAGAGCATTCACATTTAACCACCACAACATTCTCTGAGTTTGTCGCATAGTGAATACGTCTCGAGTGTCCCAAGCATTTTTTTTTTACCAAACAGAACACAAGTCACATAACTGTGTATGATTATTTATTGAGGATGACAGTTGAGTTAGAGACAGCCTGGGCTTAACCCATTCACTTCTCTGAACACTAGTGTTGCCAGACTCTCAGGATGCAAGGTGTACATAATTAGCTTTGCCTCTCACCTACTTCCTACTATTTAATATCGAGTAACATGTGGCTACATAAAAAGGATGTATTATGTATTAAGTGATGGACTAGTTCTATAGAAGGTCAGAAAATAATCACTTAACATACTTACTAAATGGCTACCATATATAGATCATTGTTCTCAGTCTTGGAGAATCTGTTTACATTTTAACAAGAAAACATAAATCACTCCCTCCAGCCCCGTCACTTTCTAAAACTTGGAATTTTCAGTCATAAAATATAGTTATTATTTATTATATGAGGCACTTCAGTTTGAAAAAAGTACACCAGTGAGCCTTATTTTACAGAATAATATGAAATCAATGCAGTAACAATTTTACTATCTTATAGGCTATTTGATAATAAAAGAAAGAAGTTTCTGTGTCTCAATGTTTTATATTTTAAAATGTTAATATTGTGTGAGGAAATAGAGAAAAATATATGAATATGAACTGTTCCTTCTCAGATCTTCTAAGGGAGATGAAAGAGCCATACTCAGGAGAGCCAGGACTCACATCTGATACCTGTGGGTCTTATATTCTTTCTTGGTTGTTTGGTTCTTCTGCTGCAGAAAAGTCCTGTAACTAATTACCCTTTTCCTTTAAAAGCTACTCTTCCCCTTCAGTCTGGATTTCATTCTGGATCAAATTATAATTTGCTAATAAGTGATTCTGTACACAGAGACAAGAGAGCAGTTGATACATATACTATATATATTATATATATATATAATATTGTAATAAGGGCGAAAATGTGGAAATGAATATACTCTAGATAAAAAAATTAGGCTGGATTTTTTTATTAATAGCTTTTTAAAAACTATTTTACTAACTAAAATATTAGCTAAATGGGCTATCTTCTTAATGTTGAAAGATGGAATGAGCATATACTTAAACTACAGGCTGCTCTTCAGGGTCATGATCTTTTCTTTGCCCACTAGGATTCTCTGACATTACTGAGCAAGCATTAAAGAAATACAGTTCACATTCAAGATGTATTTACTCTTTGTTTGAAAATGTTGATCTATCAACATCTGTGAAATTAATTTGGAAAGTGCTTTCTGGTCTTCATGTCAGAGGATAATTATTCTCAACA
Organism: Uropsilus gracilis; assembly: GCA_004024945.1. Classification (NCBI taxonomy): domain Eukaryota; kingdom Metazoa; phylum Chordata; class Mammalia; order Eulipotyphla; family Talpidae; genus Uropsilus; species Uropsilus gracilis. The sequence continues at coordinate 30,470 of PVHY01002440.1, forward strand.
GACCTGATTACTTATTTTGTTGAAATCAGTGGAGATATTCCAGAGGCTGAAATAGAAAAAAAAAAATGTAATCGGTGTGTGGCAACCATTTTCAAGGGGCATATCTCATAAAGAAAGATGAGTGGGGAGCAAGAATGAAACAAGGAAGGAGGTGGCTCAGGAGTCAAAATGCCTGAAGCAGAAGGGTTCTCCACTGCCCCATAATCCTCTCTGCTTATTGGGACCCATCTGAGATACACACCAGGCCACAGAACAATGCTCAGGAACTCTGAACAGAAGGTCTCTATGCTCTAAAAAGTGCACACTTGAAATGAACCTTATTTTCAAAGCATTATTTCCACCAGCATTTAAAAATCAAAATAGAATCATAGATCTGATTAATCTAAAGATGAGTTATTTTTTTCTTACTCGACAAATAATACACATACACTGTAGAGAATTAGTTTTTAAATGAAATTTCCATCAACATGAATTACACTACTATATTTAACCATTCTTTTCTGTTTATTATACATTTTACCAATATTTTTAAACACCATGATACATACTTTACTTAAAAAGAGACCACATAGATTGTTTAATTTTGTAAATGTTCTTATTTTCCTATCATAAAATAAAAAGTTTTTTTTAACTTCTTAATTATGTAGATTTACTTAACGAGATTCAGTTTTTAATACAATTTTTCACATGTGCTATCAGAATTAACTGTTAAAATGTTCAGTTGAAAAGGGATACTCCCTTCTTTTGTGTAACCAGGAAATAAAACATAATTCTTGTATATCAATCCATGTGGGTCTGAGATTTCAATATGGAGAATTCCCAGGCTTTCATATTCTTTATAGAGTATAGAAAAACCAAGTCATCTGATGAGAAATTGTAAGAGCTCAAAATCATTATCGAGAAGCCTAATTGCATTAATGTGCATTATATCCACTCAGCTTTCTGTAAGGTATTGGGTAGAAGGAGTTTTAAGTATAAGCTTCTTGCTGATAGGTCAGTTGTCCTGTGATATCCAAACAGGCATTTAATAAAATTTAAATATGTATGTGGAACACCGATTTCAAACCCACTCGTGTCAAATATAAATTGATGTTTTTAAATTAATTTCCCATACCTCCCATATTAACTAGAATATCAACTGTATACAATATTCAATTATAGTTTGTCTTTAATGAACTGTGCTCTGCCTTTTAAATCAGTGACAGTTATTCTAAAACTAAATATTGTATCTCCTTTTATTTGTTCTCTTCCAATATGGATTAACAACTGTTCTCTCTTAGATTTTGGTTGCATTATAAGTGAAAAATAAATCTCAGTGAAATTTCTGTATTTTGTAAAATAGCTAGCTTCAGTTCTCATATTTCAGGCAACAACTTAGACCAGGCCAGTATGTAAAGAGACTCCCAGACTCTTGCCCACAGCTCCCTCCTAAGAAGGCTTGCAGAAACATCTGTGGGGTTGTTTCCAGTTATCTGATAAAAAGAAAAAGAAAAAGTGCTCTTCAGATTACTGGGTCTTGTATTCAAAAAACTCATATGTGGACTGTCTCATTGAGACTTTCTTCAAAAACAGTCAAAAATAAATCACGAGAAGTAAAAATTCACTCACTCAGTATGATAGTTCAGTCCTTCATGCATTGTTTTGTATGAATCACCAGAATGAAACTGTATTTGTATTTTTAAGTTCATAATTTATGTTGAAGTAGCAAACTCATTTTGACTCCAGAGAAAATCATGTATCTCTTGGTGCTTCAGTATAGTTAAATTATTCAAGATCTTTTACAAATAAAGTAATATTAAGTATTAAATTTACTGTAGGTATATACATACACAAATTTGAATATCAAATACTTAAAAGTCAGTATTGAAACACAATTATATTATTCACTATAATAATAAATAATATATTAAAACATGTTGCATATTTACTTTATTTTAAAAGTATTATTGAATTAATATCAAAAGTTACATTTTGGATAACGTGAATTTATTTTTGGAACATGAATTTTTGCCTCACAGGAATTCCCAACCAGTTTCTAAGTTTAAAAACTTTTTTTTTTAATTTACTAGAGTCATTGTACTTGTTTTGGATATCTGAAAAGCTCATAATTCAGTAAGGGCACATTTTAGATGCAGTGGATAAATCATTTTGGCTAAATAACATTTCACATAAGAAACACCCTCTACATTCTCTCTGAGACTGACAGCTAAGAATGGACAGCAATATTCTCTTCTCAGAGAAGAGAACTGTTTATTAACATACATTTAATATATGAACTGAAGAGCTAATTATGCACCCATTCTTTAGTGGCACTTTAGATGACAGCTGTGTGGAAGCAAGAAGGATAATATTAATACACTGTCGTGAAATGAATGAAAGCAAAAAGAATTTTGTGCTGTATTCTAGGACATTTAAGAGCATCACTTCAACTCAATTGTAGAACATGAACATATTCATTTTGTGTTGAGGAGCTGGAGTGATTATTATCCCAGTGTGAAAATAAGCCCTGCATTGATTAATCTGTGAATAAAGCAAAGAAAACTGGAGCTAACTGGTAATCATGCCCGTCCTGTGATTCCAGAACAAAGACTGTCCAATTTTTCATAGTAAATAGAAATAAAACTTAGACAAAATTGACTGTGCAATGAAGAGGAATTTTCTTAATATAGACAGTATTATAGGTCACTTTCAAAACTGATGTACAAAATCAACTTATTTTTCCTAGGCTATATTAAGATTGCAATTGCTACATGATATACTGAGAAAAATATCACTGTGATTTATTCAATTTAAGTTGTAGTGTAGTTTATTTAACTTTATTTTTAACTGAAGTAAGGTTTAATGAAATTATAATATTATGGTTCTAAAGCATTTTAGCAATTTATAAAATTAACTTAAGAAGTAGATAATTTTGTGTTCCTTACTAATTCAGAGGTTGCAATGAGATGGATATCTAATACAACTAGCTATGACAATAAATAAAGATTATGTTCTCTAGGCATAAAATAATCTAAGAAAATCACACACAACTATTTCATTGCTTGCATTAATTTTAAATTAGATCTATCTACAATTTCAACATTTTAAATATGTACTCAAATTCAATAGTTTTAGGCAAGATTGCAGACTTCATTCCAGTATTTTACATCAGAGATGTTTCAAGCTTAATTACACATTTCAGAATTACCTGGCAATTATTGAAAATAATACCAGTGTCCAGTTCTGCCCCAGACAGTTCATCACCATCATGGCAGATGAGAAGTGGATATCAACTGATACTTCCGAAGTGGTCCTACTTGAAGCAAAAAATGAAAATAAGATTTAGACATCATAGTGATGAAAAGTACTGTATGATCTTAACAAGAATTATCAAAACTGTGCCACACATTTACATTCTGAAGGTAGCACACAAATTATGTGCTCTGACTACATGTAATTTGAGCAATGAGCATTTTGTAAGCAAGCATTATGCTATGAAGCCTGGCATTTATACTCTTTTAAAAACAGCAACTGTACATTTAAATGATGGAAAATAGAATTTAGTCCCCTTGTGAACAAGTGAAATCTCATATTTAACTTTGTGGAAAATTCACCCAACAGATAGAGTCCACAAAATATTATAGTCCACATGCCTGGAACAACTCTCTTGATGAAACAACACAAGCCATAGAAAAGTTCTATTATCATGTTCTTTTCTGCCAAATTAATAACGCAATCATTTAAATTACAGGCAGGAGATAGTTTAGTGATCATATACAAAAAGTATATTTAATATGATATAGATTTGCATTTGAAATATAAAAAGTTATTTTAAAATACAAAATATAGAATACAAATTATAAAGCTGGAAAAATATTTTCTTGCCCATATGAAAATGTACCAGCTAAGAATATATATATTTCCAGGAGACATGCCACCTAAGTGAGTCTTTATAGAATTTTTTTAATTTATATGTAAATTTCACATCTTTGCAATCCCAGGGATTTGCTCCCTCCCCCCTTTCCCTTCTGTCCATTGTTGTGTGCTTCGGTTTGGTGCTCAGCCTGTTTTGTCTTTTCCTCATGACTTTTATTTACTTTTTTTTTTCTTCAATGTGTCCCATATATTAGTGAGACCATTTGACTTCTGTCTTTCTCTTTTTGACTTGTTTCTGCTAGTATGATTCCTTCTAAGTATATCCATGTTGTCAAGAAGTCGTCTAATTTGTCATTTTTAATTGATGAGTAGTATTCCATATAGAATTTTAAGTATTTTGTGAGGCTTATGTTTATTATAGAGGGGCATGAATCTGGAAAAAAGAAAAAGACTTAGATATGTTGTTCTAAAATAAAATGTGCTACATTTCACTTATCAAACATGTTATAATTTATCAATTGACTCAGTGGGAACTGATATAATTGGAATGCTGAAAAACTATGTCAATTTAAAATGTAATTATGGTTATTGATGACATAATCAATGTTAGTATTGTATAAATGATGTAGCTACCCTAGTACTTGTCAAAAATTTAACTCTTGATAACAAGACAGATTGGGGAGTGGAAAGATCAGAGTAGAATACCCAAGAAATTGTTTAGGAAGATATAAGGGAAGTCTCCTCAAGCTCAGGGTGATAGATGCCTTAGGCAGCTTTGGCGTTTGGAAAGTCTAACATGTTAAGTCCAGTTATGGCTGCTGGGGAAACTGGAGAGTTCAAACAAAGAGACTAGCGCAGGTGCCCAAAATTATGTTAAACTTCACAATAAAGGGCACAGTTGTCAAAAATTTCTGCCCACACATCACACTCCAGTCACAAATTTGGGAGACCCCATCCTTACTTCTGACCAACTAGTTATTAATTTGGAGGCCCCTACTGCCCCCTCAGATTTAATAGAGTGCCATAATAACTCACAGAACTAGAAATAGATGAACTGGAAATTACAGTTTTAATATAGCAAACCGACAGAAATCAGAACCAAGCAAAGGGGAGACCCATTGGTCAAGGTCTGAGAGACTGTCAAATGTAAAGCCATCTTATCCTCCTGGCAATTTAGTATGTAATAAAATAAAATGCAATCTAATAAAGTATAATATAAAATAGCATAGCAAATATAATAAACTATGATGCATTGCCAACCAGGGAAATATATGCAAACCTTAATGTCCAGAGCTTTTATATTCATTTCTTTATATGACTGTGACAAGTTGAATCAACTCATCTCCAGCCTCTTCCCCTTCCCAGGTTGGGGAGGATGATCAGACCCAAACTTCCTGATGCCCTGGTTGCATTCTTGCAATGAACAGCACCCATCCTGAGTCATCTGATTAGCATAACCTATCAGGAGGTGACAACACCCCTCCCCACACACCTGTGAATTATAGACACTCCAGTCACTCCAGGTAATTCCAGGATTTAGAAGCCATCACATAGTAAGCAAGGGCAAAAGACTAAAAAATTTTGTTACTCGAGTGTTGAAATGAAAGTACCAAAGCAGACAGAGGCATAAGGTCAACACAGAGTCAGAGCTAGTCACGTCACTCAACCCAGTTTGCATTTTTTAAAACTCAAAACCTGACTTTTCCCCCTAAATACCATTGCTAAATATTAGTCTGAGAATATGCTACTCTAGGTTCATTTCTGTTTTCAAGTACAAAAATGAGTACTGTGTGGGGAGTGAGACAATCAGTTTTAAATCAGTCTCTGTCAATGAAATTTTATCACCAAGCCTGTTCTTTTCACTAGACATTAGAATTTTTTGAAAAGTATAAAATACTATTTTACATCACCATTGTTATTCTTCCTTCCATTATTTTTCATAACGTTCTTATGTTCATCTCAAAAAAAGATGTCTGTGGCTGAATGTTTCAGGCTTTTGATTGATTCAGGATTTTGACTATAATAAAAGTTTTTTTTAGTCAACTCAGACAAGCTTCTTCATTGTGTCCAACTACCATTCCCTACTTTTTCCTGGTTCCTCTATTTTGGAAAACTGTTTTTTAGCCAGCTTCAATGTATCCTTTTTATTTAAATAAGATATTAAATCCAAAGTAAGAAAATAGATATATACTTATTTAAGAATATCGAGAACTACTTGCCTGAATTATTTCATGCCGGAAGATATGGTACAGTAGAGTCAAGAATAAAATAATGTATTTTTGCTACATATATATTTATCTCAGTCATTAACATATTATGATTAGATATGAAAAGAGGTAAGTCAATATTAGATATCTTGGTGACCTCACTTAGGATCATGAATGCTTATAAAACTCATCCACCATGAAACCTAAACTATTTAGAATGTTTTCTTGAAATCCTTTGGACAAAATAAGTATTTGGTTCTAAATACAGAATATGAAATATAAAGCTACAGAAACATTTTCTTGCTCATATGGAAATGCATATTTTTTAAACAGTCAGGTTTGTTGGCCTCTTTCGTTTTTTACCCGTTTGGAACTCAAAATCAGAAATAGAGTCACTCAAACTACCTTAGCTTAAGCGTAGAAGATAAAATTGTGAAACCACACTCTCACCTGGAAATTAGGTATATACGTGAAATAAATGTGAGAGCCTTAAATAAAGTAACTCTAAAAATGGCGATTAGTCAGGTAAATATGTTTTATAAGGATTTCCATACCTCAACTGCAAAAAAGAAAATGGAACAATGATAATGTCGTGCAATGGAATAGGCTCAGCTATGGATAGAAATGGATGGGTTAAATTCATTATTAAGGAAGAAAAGACAAAGTGTAGTAATTGCTTAGTTAGACTAAAAAGAATTTAGAACAGATTTTTTTAAATGCCAGGGACTTGGGGTTCGGAGCTAGGTAGATTGTAGCATCATTCAGAGCAACTAGAAATTTGGGGAGTATGCAGTATGGAAAAAAAGTGAAGTTAGCTTTGAAAAAAGCTAAATTTGAGCTGTCCCACAGGAAGTTGTATAGATAGGCACTACAGAAGTTCAGAACAGTCTATGACATCTAAAATGTGTCATCATTATATAAATGAAGGGATTTAACAAAGGAGGTTTTCAAGCAAGAAAGAGACCAGAACCAAAATTTAAATACACAGGCCTTAAAATCCTCTTGGGATTACCATTCAAAAAGAAGGGATCCCTCACAGGGAAACCTGGGCTGCCTTTTATGGGTACAAAATGAAGATGCAGAATGCTTAAGTCTAATTAATTCAAGAAAAAATAAATGAATGTCTGCCATGTGCATCATAAAAAATATAGAGAAAAGAATACTTAAAAGCTCTTGTCCTTACTTATCTTCTAAATGGTTATTCCAAGTGTTACTTTTTTAAATGGAATGTCTAATTAAAACATTGGAAACAGTGATAAAAGCTATAAATGCTTCTCAGAAACTGACTAAATTTGCTGAGACCATGGTGAGGGTAAACTAGAAATTAACTCTTCTTAGACATAATTCCTGGTGTTCATCTGTGAAAACAGATGCTGGTCATCCATATTACTCCCTTAGAACTATTTGGTTTTACTATCTGCATCTTAAAACCTTAAACTCTGCAGCTATAAGTAGATACAATGTAAGCTGTGTAGATGGTAGCTTGAGCCACTGGTTCCAAACTTCCATTAATACTTTAAAACACTCAGAGCAGAACGGATAACCCTGCCTTCCATTTTGGATGAATAAACACCTAGGTATGCATTCAATTTAAGCAGTTCACATTCTTGTTAACAAAATTAAAGCTCAGTCTCACTTCTTTAGCTAATTAATTATTATTGGAACCACCAATTATTATATAATACAAAGAGAGCAAAATAAATTAAGTCCTGTTTTCTAGTCCGAGAGAGAGAGAGAGAGAATGGAAGTGAGTAACTCCTTTCAGATGAGCAGCGTTCTGAAAAGATGGTGAAAAAGGATAAAAAAAAGTCTACATCTTCCCAACAGCAATACTTCCTGAGCCATGGTTTTCTTACCCTTAAAAGAAGAGAAATATTTGCCCCTCCTTGCAGTAAAATTGGTGATTATTTGCTTGTTACATGCATATAGTGCCCATCACTGCACTTGACCCTCAAATGTGATAGTAGTAGCCTTATTTTTTAAAAGGATACTTTAAAATTATAAATGAATGTTATACCAACAGCAAAACATTAAACCTAACATTCTGTTTGGAAATAAAGATTTAAAAAAAGATCATCTAAGTATGTATGTGAAAGCTGTTTATGAATAGATTCTATTGCTCTGAGATCACAAACTTAACTGAGAATAACAAACTGAGTGGCCAGAACCAAATGAATTTCAGTCCACCATGTTGTAATGCTCTTTAGATCAATGCAAGTCAGACACTGGTGGCTTGTAACCATAGCTGTTAATTTAACTTTCCTGCTTTAATTGTATGTGTGTGTTTGTATTGCTTTATAGTGAGCAGTCCTTTTCTGTTATAGGAAATTAAAAGAGGTTTTTCTCTTCTTCCCTTGCCTCCCTCCACTCCTTCCTTCTCCTACCTTTTCTCCTTTTCTTCTTTTGAGATTCTCTTTTAGCTCGCAGATGTGTAACTATTTAGGTCTATCAAAGTATGAACATAAAAGCTGTGCCTCCTATATCCATTCTGGATATATCCATATCCTATACCCACTCCTCTATAAAATTAATTTACTCTTAAAGTGACAAACATTAAAAGCTTACTTTCCAAAGAGTTAAATAATAATAACTTTTTTTAAATCGGTCCCTTGTCCCTGAAAAATAAAACATTTTTTTACGTCCAAAGCCTCAATATTTAGAGTATCTCTGAAATAACCAGAAAGCACAATTTTGCTATTTTAAAAAATCATCGAGATTTTTCTTTTTGAATATTCCCCCAAATACTTGGCCTCACAGCAAGAATGAGAGCAAATGGAAACATGCATTCCACTTAATAGGCTTGATTCTGCTGAGAACAGATTATTTGGGATGCAGAAGTTTTTGATGTAACTAGAGTAACATTAACTACACAGGAAGAGTTACATGGGTAACTTATACCTCATTACCAAAGTGAAATGCTCTTCAGTGATACCATTTAGCATGTAATGGAGACAAACTCTGAGGTGTTCTCTAAAACTTGACTCAACTAAGTAAAAAATCCAGTCTGTGTTAATAAAAGTTGGAAGTGGATTTAAAAAAGTATTGATCGTTTTCAAATATTTCTAATACTACAACCAATATTGCTAACAATGCATCTCTGAATAGGGTCCTGTTTTGCCTATTTAACAAAACTGATATTAAACTTTCTTTGTAGGTTGCAGTACTATTTATTTACACATAGTTTTCAAATAGCTATGTATTTTTCCTGTATGTCTGCCACTGTGAAAGAGCTCCCTCTCAGAGATTTTAGAATTCAGTTAAGGGAAGTCTTTAAAGACAGTAATTTCTCTTAAGCATGTTAAGTAATATCTAAATTCTTATGTTGTGTATATGCTCAGATAATGATTTCTTTGAGTTGATTAAATGTTAGAGTTCAATACAAGGTCTGTTAAATCATGGAAATTAGTAGCTTTCTTCCTAGAATCTCCCTAGCATTTTCTTAAAATATCCATTATAATTGTGCTGTGATCAGGAAATTTCAGGTTAGCTTTGGCTTATGATTTCCTTATGACTTTTTAAACAGCCTTACATAAATGACTGGCACATATAGCAAATCTTCAGTAAAGAAGAAAAAACTGATATAATTTATGCTTTCTTTGCCCCACTTCCCTTTCTCATTCCATGTATTATATAAATACATCCAAATCCAAGTCACTTAAGTCTGCTTCAGATCAAGTCATTTAAGCTCTGTTTCTCATTTCCTCACTTGTATTTCCAGATCTCTAATTTTGTAAACCATTCCAGTAGATTGAAATGGCAGTTATTTTACATGCTCCTCAGAGTATCATTTTTTTACTTATTTGCTTAATTTACATGCATAGTTTAGCTAGTACTTCTCATATAACAATAATCTTGATATTTAAAGCTTCTTACTTTCTTTTTCATCTTCCCAAATGACAAGGATCTCTCTAAATTTTGTTGTCTGTGATAATTTTTTTAATGGTATCTTAGACCACACCATGGAAATAGAAACAACCACCCATTATTCCAAAATGTATTGGAAGCCTTAAAATATTTAAAATCCTTTTTGCAGAACAGAATTCCAAGAATATTCACTTGTTCTGTTCCCAGGCCTTTGTCATTTTAGGTAGTTCTCATTACAAGAACCTTCCATGTACAAGGTTCCATAGTGAACTCAAGTTAGAATACTTTTGGATTTCTAAGATTCATTTCTATCTCTGATATAGTAAAGAAATAAGAGAGCTTCTGGTGAGAGATGAGGGGAGTGGCTAACCATATAATGTACAATGACACACACGATATGATGACAAAGGAGAGACAGTCATTCACTCTATCCTCCCTAGTTCAGGTTCAAAGACAAAGACCTGGCTGAGTGAAGGTGGCTTGTATTATGTGTATAGTTTTAAGTTTTAATAAATGTGTCATTTTAAACAAACATTCCTATCATAGAAATATATATATCAAGTAAATTTCACTCAAATAGAAATAACTTTTTTATTATTGTTGATTTATCATCGCTTTACTCCTAAGTTTTAGGAGTAGAGTTTCACTACTCCATAAATATATATCACATATACTCCCACCACCAGACTTCTTGTACCATTCTATGAAATTGAAACCCTCTACTGGGTCCTCCCTCCATCTTCCTTTTCTCCTATGATTCAATATTTTTTTTCCAATAGTCTGTGTTGTTTTGTTGAAGTTTGTTAGTCCATTTCTTTGCATTCTACATTGAATAAAATGATTCAATATTTATAACTTATTTCGCATAGCATAATCAACTAAAGCTCTATTCATTTTGCCTCAAAAAGCAAGCTTTTGTAGTATTTAACTGCTGAGTAGTATTTCACTGAGTTTAACAACCACATCTTCCTATTCTGTCTGTGGTCATTTCTGCAGTTTCCATATTTTAGTTACGTAAAGTGCCACAGTGAACATATGTCTTTTGAGCTCATGATTTCATTTCTTCACACAGATCCCTAGAATTGGAATTGCTAGATCATAGTTGTTTTGTTTTGTATTTTAGGGATTTTCATATTGTTTTCCATAAAGCCTGCACCAGTTTACATTCCCATGAACCATATACTAGAGAATTTCTCTATACCCTTGTCAATACTAGTTTCTAGCATTATATTTTATTTATGCCATTCTCATAAGTGGTATGTTACTGAGATTTTTATTTGAATTTCCTAATAATAGACAATGATGAGTATTTTCTTTATGTGTCTGTTGATCATCTGAAAGTCTTTGGGAAAAATGTCTGTTCACATCTTCTGCCCATTTTTTGATTGGGTTGTTTGGTCTTTTTGTTGTTCAGTTGTATATTTTTTTTTGTTTTGTTTTGTTTTGTTTTTTACATATTTTGGACATTAACCACCTGTTGACTTATGAATACATCTATTTTCTCCCAGTCACTCAGTTGCATTTTTATTTTTGTGGGTGTTTCTTCCAGTGTACAGATGTTTTTTCATTTGGTTTAATCCCATTTATTTATATTGCTTTTGTTTCCCTTGCTATTCTTGATGAATCAAACAATGCATCTCTGAGGTCAACTTCATCCTGCAGATTGCCTATGCTTTAGATTTCTCCTCCATTATATGTTCTTAGCTATTTAATGACTAACTGTCCATAGGCATGTGGGTTTTAGAAATAAATACATTTTTTATTTCAATTCACTATTATTATTAAGAGTATGTAAACAATGAACTGCAGTAGGATATAAGTAAAATCAGTTCTTTATTTCCTCTGCTAATGTTAAGGAATCTTAGAAAATGTAAAACTCATTTTGCCTAGGTATGAATTTAATTTTAGCTGCTGTTCTGAATATAATTATTATAAACTAATAGTATTTCCCATTTCCTTAGCCTTCTACCCAAAAAAAAGAACATAGTTTTAATTCATATACAAATGGAGAATTATTAAAAAAGTACATTTTCTTCAATAATGTTCATATACTTTTACTTTTGATAATGGAATTCCACTACAACTGTCTTATTTAATTCAGTAGTGAAATATTTTAGTGCTTAGCTAACATACTCTCTCGAATAGGAAGCATGATTTTAACCCAATTTTTAGGTTAAAAATTACTGTGCTCTTAAGTTTAATGTCAGGTGTTTGTTTTTTTTTTTTCCAAAACAATTGTTACTCTTTTGGAAGGTTATCAAAGGAGCTTATTTTTTCTTATCCACCTTACATTTATTTATTCATTTATCCTTTTGTTTATGCAGTTTTTCATTACATTCAACCCCTACTTATGCTCTGTATTTTTCCAGATACAAGGCATATAGAAGTAAATAGTGACATGTCACATATAAATTTAACCGATGATTAGGAAATGAAAAGTCTCGGTCCATCAATTAGTTCTACCTAAATAGCTCTAGATAAAGTTAGATCAAATTACATGTATACTTAATAACCACTTATGTATTCCAGGGCAACTTCCCAAGGTTGTAACAGTTCTAACAAATCTAGAGGTGGATGTTAGAGGTAAGGCTAGCACTGTGTTGATGCTTGTTTCACGGTTTTTCAGGAATATTCAGCATCTGAGAAAGTATCCAGGACTTTCATCCCTTGGATAAACTTAAAACATGTATTATTTCAGCTTCTACATTCAACAGACCACAACTCTGGGTTTCTAATACTCGATAATAAATGAAACAAAAAGTGTTTAAAAAGTAGTAAAATTATATAGATTTTTTTACAATTGGGGGAAAAGACAATCACATATCTTGATTACTCGTAGATAAAATGTAAATCCACATTCCATAAACCCAAGAACGTATTTTCTGCAAGGAAGCAAAATTCTTTTTTCCTTGTAGTGCATCAAAGAAGGAGCCATTTCATTTCAATAAAGTACATACACAGAAGTCTTCCAAAATGTCTATGAGGAGACATTCTGCCAACTCAGGAGTAAATTTCTATTCTCAAGAAATCACATCAGAAAGATGAACATCTACAATTTCCCACCTTAAAAAAAGGCAATAAAATCTAGAGCAAGAGTCTGTAAACCTTTTCTGTAAAATCCCAGAGGTAAAAATATTTTAGGATTTGCAAGCAGGATCTTCTTTGCCACAATTATTCATCTCCAATGTTAGAGTGAGAGGAGCTATAAACAATATGTTAACTACGAAGCTTGCCCGTGTTCCAGTAAAACTTTATTGACAAATTCAGGCAGCTGGCCAAGTTTGTTTCTCAGATGGAAATTTGCCAAACCCAAGTGGAGGCAGCTCTGCATCTGAGCACAGGCAACATTTCTCATGTCTATTTAGGACCTCATTTCTGTTTTATGTCCTATACCATGTGGAAATAAACATAAGCAACATATTGGATAGAGAACATATTGGATGGAGAAAGGTATCATTTTATTTGTCATCAGGTATCATTTGGAATAAAGATATCATGATGAACAAACCTATTTTAGAAACATATTATTATGCTATCTTTTCCTATTTTGATAGATTTTGGCCATTTTTCCATTTTGTAAATCATTATCCCTCACCTTATAGTCTAGTAAGTGCAATCTAAATTTTTATTACTTTTCTTTAAATTTTCTGAACTACTATACAAAGTTATTTTTAGGGACACTTAAAATATCCAGGAGTGTATGTGCTAATTCAGCTGGCTTCAGTCTGCTGTGATTTTCCACTCAATATGTCCATTACCACTCCTTTTTATATCAGCTATCAATGTCAATGTATCACCTTCTGGAAACTTCTTTTCATACACATCTTTTCCTCCATGCTTCCTTTCACCATATCCCCATGCATGAAATCTTCTCTTTGCTAAAGAATTGAATTCTGATTGAAATTTCTGACCCAAATAAGCGACCTTCCGGAATTGCATAAAAAGTGACCATAAATCCAAAATTCATCCCTGGTCCTTTGAAAGAGAACTGCATTCCTTTTCTGAAGACAGACTTTATAAGAGCCATTTGCCACTGCACTCGTTTGATAGCTTGTATCTTATTTTTTGGCTAGGTTCCAATACATTGAGATTACTGGAAATCTGATTTACAGGTAAATGAGGAGTTTTCCTAGTATACTAATACCTTTTTATTTTCCAAGTTGTATACTTGGAAAAACTGATCTGACATTTTTTCTTTACTAATATTACTGCTTAAGATTTATTCTACCTCATGCCTGCTTATCTCTCACTAATTTTGCCTAAAACAGATTAGCATAATAGACTTCAACCCTAAATCTCTCATCTAAGAAAGCATTTGAAACAAACACCTAGGTCCCACCCTGTGTTTTTCTAGCAAATTGTTTTGGAGAAAGTTGACAGACTTTAGTTATTTTTATTTCCTTTCAGCCTAAGTTTTCCAGATAATTTTCAGCTAAACAAGAGCCAAGCATCACTGATTTTCTATATCTACTTCCTTATAGAAGTTTGTATTAAAGATAATATGAGGAGTGGTTTACACTGAGATCCCTCTTTCTATTTTTGTGACATAGTCTTTATCCAAGGAATTTAGCTTTCTCTTCTTTGAAGGACATTCTGCAAATTTATTTTCAAGCAGCTGCACTTCAAAATTCATCCTTTTGTTGGATTATCTCATGGTGTGGAAAAGGTTGTAAGGCTTTAGTTATCGGTGTTGGGAACATTTATTCTCTTTCCTTCTGTCAACTATTGCATCTTATAGGACTGCTTTGATAACAGTGAATCCACATGAATGTTACCGTCTTTTCTCTTGTTCGTAGCACCAGAAGAATGGGCAACGACTCGCTCCAGCCTGAAGGCACCGCCGCCAAGGTCAGCCAGAGGGGGATACAGGGAGCACCCCTATGGTAGATATTGAAGGTCCTCCTCACCTGTGACCTCACCTCAAAGACAATTCATAGCCTGTGGTCTCCACATAAACAGCAACACGACAAGTAATAGTCCTTTTTTTTTCTATTCTAGGGATAACTGCTCATGATTACTCCCAGATATTTCTTGTATTTCCCTCTATACTGTTGGCGTGACATTGACCTTAGTATTATTTGACAAAACGGACTAAAAAAAGACATTGGCAAGCATTGTCTATAAACCCTTCAGTAGGATGATATTCTCTTGGTTGTTTTTCATTGTTCTGTGTAATCTTTTTTTTTTCCTTTCTTTTTTTTTAAGACAGAGCATGAATCTGTTAACAGATTTTGAGTCTCAGTCAACTAGCCAAACCTTTGTTCAGGGTTGCTAAAAATTGTAATATGATTTTTGAACTAGCTGATAATAAAGTTGTAGATAAGATGTTTTAACCTGTCTTTTAATATATGTTAGTTAGATGAAGATGTTCGATATTAAGTTTGTAAATTTAATTTTAAATGCTGTTTTAATGGGGTTGAGAACAAGCAGCTACTGTATGTATGTAGCTAACTGAATTTGTTCAGTGTTTTAACCTGTATTTGTTAAAAAAGGGAAAAAAACACACATAAAGTTCCTTGTGTAAGCTTCTCTAAATAGGAAACCACAATTTGTCAAATATGTTTGCCATAATTTGTCAATAAAGCTGAAAAATTTTGTAAAAACTAAATTTGGAATTACTTGTTTTCTAGCTTTAAATGCCTGCTTTATTTCTTCTTCAAGAGCTGCCTAAAATGTTTTCTATTTAAAAATTACAAAAATGAACCCAAGCCTGTTTTAAGATATTTGTGTAATACTTAAAAATGTATTAATAACTTATGGTTGTTAAATAATTTAAAAGTTAACAAACTAAACTGTTACATGAATCATGGTTAGTAAACACTAATGTATAACATGTTAATGGAAAAAAATGGATTTAGAATAATAAATGGATTTTAAACTATCCTCTAAGCTTTATCTTGCTAAACACAAATTCTGATTGACTTGTTTGCATTAGCATGTCTCTCGTGAGAAAGAGTAATGGAGTATAAAGAGGTAAGATTACCACTTACCACTGTCTAAATGCCTAGTTCTTCAACCTTTGAGTTTCCCCCGCACATTAAATATCCCATCCAACATGTAAGCATTGCGTAGATTCACTTTGTTTTCACTCAAAGGAGTGCGTGGACTTCATTTGCGTAGTTTATAACAATTTGTTTTGACAAATAAATCATCAGTGTCACTGGCCAGTTGTTGCTATTCAACCTCAAAAACTTTATTTGTAATTTTCAGTGCTAAATATCACCGCCCTTGAAGGCAGTTTAGAGGGCTGATATTTCTTTTGAGACTATCAGACTTGATGGCTGATGATTATTAAGGAAATATGTCGCAGGACTCAAAGGATGACTAAACGTTAAACAGGTAACACTAATAGTAACTCTGTAATTTTGCCTATGCAACAGTAATGTTAAATATTCTCAGTTATTAAGTTCCTGATAGTTAAAAAAGTAAACCTACAAAAACATAACAAATAGGTTTATAGGTTATTAAAACAACTAATTAACATTAACTAGAGGCATCAAAATTATTTTACAAGATATAACCCTCAAGGTAATAAACAGAACTAAAATTAACAATAATAGTAATGCAACTCTTGCTAATATCAAACGTAAGCTAAATTTTGATGGAAAAAAGAAAGTGAAAGACTTGATGGTAGGGATGAATGCCAAAACTGTTCATCTTTTAAATACAGTTTTTTTGTTTATGGTGGCTTTTGTCGATGTGATTGGTTTACTTTTTTGCTGCTAACTGGTTAGGCATATTGCTGTTCAGTTTTTGCAGCTGGAGTTGCATGCTAATAGTTTAATGAAGTGTGTGTGTCTGTCATCAATTAAAATCGTAAATATTTGCCTTTGACAAAATGCTGTTGAGTTATATTAAATGTCTTGTTTTATTCTTTCTCACTATTTCAGGTACCCACAAGCCAAGAGCACATAATTGAATAGCAGATGTGATGGGCTAAGAAGAATAGAGGTAAGCTTATATTTTATCTTCTCTGAAATAGATAGATAATCTGTTGCAACATGAAGCTACAGCAGTGAACGAAAACACCAAATACCACTCATTGAAATACTGAAAAGGTTTAGATTGTTGTCCAGGACTGGAATTCTTTTCATCTTCTTTGAAATAAAGTGATCTGAATTAGTATTTACCTGCCTTGACTTCCCAAGCTTATTCAGAAACTTTTCAAATGGAACATGAATGAGTAGTTAACCTTCATTCCTTTTCTTTCCTGTGAACTGCCTTCTATATTATCTCTTAATTGTACAAAGAAGTAGTATTAAAGCTCTTACTCTGAAGACTCAGGAGCGAAATCACAACTGCTTCCTGAGATAGAAGACAGGAAAGGGAGTCCTTGAAAACTCCTCACCCACTCTTTGCCACTGAACTGGCATTTATTATTGCTAATATTTATTTAGTCAAATAAAATAACTAGATTGTACCATTATTTTCCCAATGGGATTTATCTTTCTCACCTGATCTTCTATTTGATTCAATAATTTTTTTTCAATACACACAAAATAGAGGCTTGACTTCTGTGCACAAGGGATTGAAAACTATAACTGCTAGATCTCAGACTGAAAGCAATGCAAGGGTAGTGACAAAATCCACAGAATTGACCTGATGCTCAGATTTTAAATGAACTGACCACAGTGTTTGAAACCGGTAAAACCCATCTCTTTTTCTCTGTGGATGCTCCTTTTCTCACTAAAAAAAATCCACAATAAAGGTCAGTCTTAAGTCTCATAAGAGTAGCCTGAAGGGCTGGAGATTCCTTTTGACTGGGTTGGAAGAGAGGCTGAGGAAGCAGTGAAATGAGAGGAATCACCTGCTCATAGAAGAGAAGGAAGGGAGCATCAACTGGTCAAGGGAGTTGGCCACATCAGCTCCTGGAGTGTGGACAGCTCAGTGGTGAGAGTAACATGCACAGCTGGCCAATGGGCTCCAAGACCTGGATTCTTGACCGCAGAGAGCAAAACAGAACCTACAGGGCCAAGAACAAGTAAGATTATGGTTATTGCCTGAATTGGATTTTATGGGAAATAGGAAACCATTGCCAGAAGTGCAAAAATGAGGGTTATTTCCTAAGGAGATTGTTCCAGAGAATGAAAGCAGATAGATCTTACCTTTGGTTACTCTTATACTGACTGCCTCTTTGTCTGAGTTTTCCTGAAATTCAAATTGCTAAAATTACCAATACTGTGTATGTGTCAACTAATCAATTTCCTTTGTTAAGCTGCACAATCAAAGATCAAAAGTTACAGAGAATGCAATTGTGAAATTTTACTTAGCAGTAGCATTCTATATCTGATTTAATTCCTAAAATTATTGCTGATTTCGTAAATCAAGAGGAGAAAGAATCTCTAATTCAGATATCCTATTTTATCCTCTGTCCTTTGCAAACAATAGACTTTGTCTTTTAAAAGCAATGAAAACAGACCCAGTCACACTTTGTCACTACTTTGATGCATCTAATCTTTATGTTGCTGTGCCCATTGTAATTATTTTATTGGTGATGCTATTGTTATTTTACAAAACTTCAGCTCTCACCTTCTAGACATATGTTTGTATGCATCAGCTGTGGACAGGGGGTCATAGCGGAAACACCAGTGCTGATCAAAAGAAGAGAACAAGAACGTTCTTGGTTGTTGAGTTTAAGTTTTTAAGTATTTCCATTTTCACATTTGAAACAATAATTTATTTGGATAACTTTGTGGGCATAGGGTTACACCTATTTAGGTGCATGGACTGTACCATACCCATCTCCAAGACACCTGTAGTCTTCCACGACAGTCCTTTATGCCACCTCTTCCTTTCTCCCCCACCCTCCTTGTCTTATACATTCACATTCTCCAAGTGTTGTTATTGGTTTGGTTTTATCTGGCCTTTTGTGTTGTTTCTCTGTATTCCACATACAAGTGACACCATCTGATACTTGTTTTTCTCCTCTGACTTACTTCACTTACCATGATCTCTACCAATTCCATCCATGTTGTTGCAAGTGGCAGGAGTTTAGCGTTTTTTATTTTTTACAGTTGAGTTCCACACTGTGTCCTTGGGAACTTAGTTTGTTTCCATAAATTGCCTATTGTAAATCGGGTTGCAGTAAACAGAAGTACAAAGATACATTGACGTTGATGTTTTTATATCATTGGGGTACATACTTGGGGATGGAATTGCTGGATTATCAGGTAGATCTATCTTTTATATTTTGAGAAATAGTGATTTTTTTTTTCCTTAGGGTCTCAGCCAGACTACATTCCTACCAGCAATGTATGAGGCTCTCTTTTTCTCTGCACCCTTGCCAGTACTTGTTGCTTCTGAACTTTTTGATATGAGCCATTCTCAGAAGTGTGAAATTATATCTGACTGTGTGTTTTGATGGGGAGTATGAAAAACTCAAGTGTTTTTAAAATTTTGTGTTTTTTTACAGCTTTTGTTTTAAATATTAAAAAATGGTTTGTGAGTGAGGAGATTTTGCATTTCAAAGCCTGCATTTTGAGAATATAACCTGATGAACTATGGACATTAAATTTCTATGTTAACAGACTTAAAATACTCCCTACAGCATATACATACACAACACACACACATACACATACACACACATATATTCCCACCCAATTCTATCCATCGAGCTTCAAGGTAGAGGTTTTTCAGGTTAGGAAAAAAATTAGGAATCAGTAGCTAAGAGTGGGGCGTAGGGTATGAGATCTGTACATTAGTTGTCCAATAACAGCCTCGGGTGGATTTTGAATCTGTAAGAGATATTTTCACACATGTAGCCTAGGAAGCATAAACTTCCCAGAATTTCCCTGCACCAATGTATTCCATGCACAGTTCTATAGAAATGGCTATGGAATGTTCCCTATGCTGGATTGAGTAGGTGTAGCTCAGAGGTCCATAAACCAACTACCTCTGCAGGGAGGCAGGAGGGGTTACAGTAGCTTTGGCCTGAGCCCACACTAAATAGGATGCAGATGAAACAGTGGATATAGTCTGGAAAAGTGAGACAACCATGTCTGCCCCTATTTGTACCTTCAGAACTAAATCCAATCCAGGGGAAAAAGAAGAGGGAACATAAATTCCTGAGTTGACAGAGGAATTCCTAAGCACAATAGAACTATTTTTCTCCACCTGGAAGTATGAGGACTTCAGGTTGAAATTGAATATAGTAAACTATAATTTTATATATATATGAATATATATAATTGCACATATATATGTGCATATATATAAGTGCATATATATGCATATATATAAATGCATATATATAAATGCATATATAAGTGCATATATATAATTGCATATATATATATAAATATATATAAATGCATATATAGATATATATATAAATTTATATATATATATATATATATATATATGCAGTCATCATTGCAAAAATTGCCTGACTCTTAAGGTAATCAGGAGTGAATAGGGTAGATTTCTCTGGCAACAGGGAGTAGATATTTACCTATAAATTAATAGCCTCTCAGCAGAAATCTTGGGTAGAATGATAATTTTTCAGAGCTTTGTCCTTTATTAACTATGAACATTTGCCCAATCAGATGGAGTTTTCTTTTCTTGTCAGTATTACAAAGTAATCTCTCAGCTGATTTCTCCATAATATCATGTGTTTTCTCATTCATTTCAAAACATTGACCCTCATAGATGGCAGAAGAGATATCTTGCCAGTGGAGCATTGTCTATACAAACATTCTCATGTGTGACATTCACCTATGATGACAAATTAGGTTTTTAAATAGCATGCATTTTGTGGGAGTGTAGTTGAAGTTATTTGTGGGCAAGTTCCATACATTTATTCAGATAACACTGAAACACCTGGCATGTGATAATCCTGTGACAAATCATAATGCATCAAAACACTCGAGGCAGTTAGTTTGGCACAAAAAAAAATAGTATTTTAAATAGTAATAATAGCATGAATAAGTAAGAACATCTTTGTGCCAACAGAAAGTATTATTATGCTCAAGCATGATGAAATCAGAATCAAATTGATGTCATTAAGACATCAATTTTCAGTCTTATATGTAAAATTTATCTAATTTTCACCTTTCAGTGTATTAATGGAACTAAGGCTATTTAATTTAACATTTGAAGCACTAACAGTTTTAAAATGAGTTTGACAAGGAATTACATATTAAAGTCTCTCATGAATCCTTTTAATGAAAGTAGCTTTTAAAACTATATTATTAAAATACTGTTATTGTTCTCTAGATCCACATTTAAAAACACATAGTTGGTATTTTCAAAGTCACAAATACTTCACTCTCTCTTTTATAGCTATGTCTCTTGTTTAGAGTACATTTTGTAGAATATTACAGTATAAATTATGTAGAAGTTTAGATTTCTTAGTTTCTTTAAAGGGAGAAAGGCACCTTAATCAATAATCTCAGTTGGCTGAATATCAAGCATATTTTAGACTCAAGGAACTGCCTGTTACTCTAACTGGATGACACTGTGTTAGCTTCTATGAGAATATTTAACATTTACTACAAATAGTTATGGAGTAAATGATTGAAATGTTCTTATTATATAATTTGCAAAACTGACTACATGAATGTTTGGTGAACACAGAGTATTAATAATAATAATGAATAATAATAATGGGGCCATCTTTTTTGAGCACACGTACCAGGCAAGGTACTAGAATTTTCACACTGAAACATCTGTAAACCTTACAATAAACTTGCAAAGGAAGTGCACTTAATCCTACTTTATAGAACATTGAAGTTGAGAAGTTTATTTCATGTTATAAGCAATGACAATGTATGACAAATCAAATCATTAATGCAATAATAACTATTAATAACCCATTTCCCAAAAGTCTATGGACATCCACAACCTTTCATAAATTGGATTAAAAGAAAAATCTTAAATTATCATAACAATTTATTTTTGTATCAATAGGATCATTAGTTACTTGAAAAGATTGTATTAAAACATTTTAGTTTGAATTGCATGTTTACATTGATCTTTCCTCAAATTTGTCATGTAGGTGAAAGTATTCCACATGTGTCATAAAGTGTGAATACAATCTTTATAACAAATGGATTCATTTATAATCTAAATACTATGTTGACATTAAAAAAAACCACTTACATGATTAAATAAGCATGAAACCAATTTCAGGCTTTTATTCTTCAATCTATAAATCAGAATGCTGTCTTAAACTGTAAGAGTCAATTTCAAACCAGCAATTTATTTGTATAAGCCATGCAATCATGTGTTAAGAACACAAAGTGCAGGTATCACTCAACATTAAATATTTTCAACTGAAGTATTTCCTGTTGCCATATAATTTGTAGTATTTGCCTTGGCTTTATAATTTAAAACATCTGAGTTAGTAGTAAGAGTGTTGTTTTTGGCAAGTGGCAGGTATCAGTCTTCCACATGAATCATAGAGATTAATATCCTGTCTCTTTACATAAAATTTATTAATTTATACTTGAAAGATTATTTACAATGGGAGAAAAGATGACTCTGCTTGAGATAATACTTTACATCTCATTCTCTTACACTTTTTGTGAGAGAAACTGGAAAAACAGGAGAGGAAATTGATTCTCACACCACTGAATCCCTTAACATCTGACTTAGAGTTTTTCACCAGTAAATAAATACATACATAAATACATGAATGAATGAGAGAATGAAAAAATAGTGAGCCATCTTGCAACTTGATAATAAGTTTACTAAAAGCTACCTTGTTGAAATTTGTTCTACCATGATTCATGTTTCACAGAGGGATACAGCCAATGATCTATTTCTAGGGGAAACTTGAGGACCCTAAGACCCCCTCTGGAAGCAAATAACACCACCATACACAGGTTTCCTATCACCTTGATTCCTCTCAGGATAACTTTTATGAGTGGGGAAATGTTCCCTCCCTTCTGTCTCATTGTCCATCCTTAACACAAGCATAACATATATGGCATTTCTTATGTTTTAAACTCATGGCCTGTATTTTTTTTTAAATATTTTAAACGCATGGCCTGTACATGGGGATGTGAGAGACGAAGACAAAGGCAATTGATGGCTTTTGGAGATGAGCATAGTCCAATCCTCTATGTTAAGAAATATCGTGTGTTAATTATGTAAACGATACATATATGTGTGTGCCATGAAAAGAAAAAGTAAGAAAAGAAAAAAATTCAGGAAGAGAAATAACACATATTAGCATTTATATGTGACCCACTGGTCACAAAATCTTGATTTCTTAGTCCTAACGCATAAGTGAATACACTAGGTGACAAAGTGTCTCCAACTAAGATAAGTTCTGTATATTGTATAAACCTTAAGGTTGGAAATACATAAACTTATCCAATTTGTTAATGTCAATACATAACATCTGTAACTGGAACAAAGCCAATTTGATGTCTTTAAACAGAGAAGATTGTACTTGTATGTTGCATAATCATCCTAATAGATTTAATGCTGAATTTTTTTATTTAAATAAGTTACATATATATTTTTTTTTTCAAATCACTGTAATCCCCAGGGGTCACCCACCAACTCCCCTCCCTGACCTCTCCCACTCGTTCTCCCCCGACTTGTATACTTTATTTTGGTTGTTAGCTTGTTTTGACTTTTCCTCCTGACCTTTTATTTGTTTTTTCTATGTCCCTTATATTAGTGAAACCATTTGGTTTCTGTCTTTTTCTTTCTGACATGTTTCTGCTAATATGATTTCTTCTAGGTATGTCCATGTTGAATTTTCTTCTAGGTACATCCATGTTGAATTCACATGTTCTGTTGAAACTTTAAGAATATGTATCTATTTATGAACCAATAATTATTTATAATTAATATTAAATATTCTACTTTGTGCACTCTTATAACAATGACTTTTTTCAATAAAGAATACCACATTTCATTAGAGAAACTACTCTGAGATTCTTTTGTCATTAATAATCTCAAGCAAAATACAAACTGGTTTAACTTCTTGAAGGGATTTTTTTTGTTTGTTTCTAGTAAGTAAATAATTTAGGTACAAATAATTATTATCTTAAAAATATTAATAGAATTGGCAGTGGTTTGGTACTTTGGGGGTAGAGGTTCTTTTTTATATACTATCTCCTTTCATTGTTACAGAAGTAATTCATACCTAGGTTGATGCTAGAATGTATTAATATAAATATGTAATGAATACAATGCTACTTCTCTCTGTTTTGCTTACTCTTTCTATTGTTTAATGGCTCATTAATTTATATATTTGAAATAAGATTCTGCTGTATACATATAATGTAAATTTGATTTTCAGAAGTAAGCTGAATTTTGTTTCTTGCTGAAAATGTGAGCTAGTACCCATTTTCATAGTTGATTTATATGTAGTGGTTGATAATTGTATTCTTACACATGAAACTTTAACCCTTGTGCTTGTGCTTGATTGTAGACCAAATAACAGTAAGTTTTCAAGTCTTAGTTTTTTTGTTTTGTTTTGTTTTGTTTTTAGGTAAAATGGTAATAGTAATAGGCCTACTCATTGAATTATGGTGTATATGGCATAATATCATAAAAATGTGTGTTTACTCTTAGCTAATATTTTCCAAATTGCTGTTCCTTGACAAAATTTTATTTTGAGATCTTCAAGCTGTCAGTTTATTTAATGGGTAAATAAAAACTTTTAATCTATTGATCTGTTCATATTATCCAAACTAGTTGGCTATTTTAAAAATTAAGATCAAGTAGATATTTAAAATTAATCTTTACTAAAATATTAAGCTAATACCAACTTTAGAACACAATTACAAAAATATGCATCTTTATATTCATATGCAAATATATGTTGGGTATCTTCATAACAAGCATTATAAGAGATGTTTATTGACAAGAAATGTATAGTACTGCACAGCACACATTGTCTTACTGAAATAGGGCTAAAGAAGGTAAGACTAGCAATAATTTGGAGCAATTATTTCAGAATACTTTAAAATTATTTGCAATAGGGAAGTGAATGTACATGTCAAAAATTATATTATTTTTAGAATTGCTTCATATATTCTCAACAACTTATGATGCAAGTTTAAGGGTAGTATAGTTTTCTCATGAGAAAACTGAGACTGAAAGAAGAGAAATTACTGCCTGTGGGATAGAGAATAAACCCAACCTTGATCCTCTGTTGTCCCCAATGACCTGATGATGTTTTGTAGTAAAATATCTAAATAGTAAATCAAAATGCAGATGTGTAATTCATTGTAAAAGAAAATTAGAAAAAATTAACTTTATATGAATATTGACATAATCACAGTCTGGTGATAAATTTCTAAGCAACCAATGTGTATAAATAAAATATTCTCTTGTTCTTTCACTGGGTTACTTAGAAAGTGAGTCTTGTACAACAACCTTAGCCTTCATAGACATTGTACCTGATTATATGTATTTGCCCATCTAACCAGTGAAACCATGTTTACCTAAATATAGAATTATGCTTACTTTAGGATTAATAAGTCATAGATAGTAATAACATAAAACTTCAATGGAAAATGAAAATAAACTGGAATATGTAGTTATGGAAAAATGGTCATGGTTACTTGTTTATTAATGACATGCTCTGTTGTATGGATTTGTCCCAATCTGTGTGATTTCAAAAGTAAAATAGAATTTTTCTTTACCTTATCCTATATAGATGATACATACTATTGAGATATATTTTATGCTCTTATGCTTATTAATAGTATACCCTCATAAAAGTAAACATGAGAATAAAAATAAACAGATTTAGAAAAAAAATAATGTGGCTATAAGCTGAGAAAGATATATTAGAAGTACTAAAATGAAACAGCCAGCCACATGAAAAACAAGACATTTATAACTTTAAAGGAGTTTATGTTCTGAGAGCTAAACACTCTTATCAGTCACCATCATGTACAACATATAAGCCAACAACTTTAGAAATTAAACACACCCTTTCCCTTTACAGCAAATCCAGAACATTCTATTGTTGAATATATCATATTAAACCTGTGTCATCTGGCTCAGAATAATCACTTCCATAGACCATTGCATTTCCCTTCACTTCCTCCAGCTGATTTTTTTCAACCACTTAGAAAAATGTATGCCTCTAATATCAAGCAAAGAATAAAAATTTTGCTCCAACCACTCACAGTGGATGTCATTACAAAATTGAATGTTGTAGAATTCAGAATTATCCAGATATATTAAAAACCACATATACTAGACGTATGAACTTTTTCAACTAAATTTAAATTTTCTTTAATTGTATATACACACACATATATATCATATCATTGTCTACTCTGAGGTTTTCCCACCACCCCATCACTCACAAACCATCTTTATCTCTTGTGCCCTCCCTCACTCTTACCCCCTCCCACTCTCCTGTTCTATGCCTCAATTCCATTGTCAGTTTTATATTTTCTTGTTTGTTTGTCTTCCCCATAGCCCTCATATAAGTGAGACCATCCCATATTTCTCTTTTTCTTTGTTTTATTTCTGCTAACATGATTCCTTCTAGTTCTAGCCATGTTGTTGTGAATGACATAGTTTGTCATTTCTGACTGATGAATAATAATCCATTGTGTAAATATACCACATCTTTTTAAACCATTCTTCTGTTTTGGAGCATTTGAGTTGTTTCCATATCCTGGCAATTGTGAATAGTGGTGTGATAAACATCTGGATGAAAAGAAAACTACAGGTTAATCTCCCTAATGAACACATATGCAAAAATTCTAAATAAAATCCTTGCAAATCAAATCCAACAATGCATAAAAAGAATTATTCACCATGACCAAATGGGATCCATCCCAAGGGCAAAAGGATGGTTCAGCATTTGAAAATCAATCAACATAATTGATCACATCAACAAGGAGAAAACCAAAAACCATATGATCAATAGTTGCAGAAAAAGCATTTGACAAAGTACAGCATCCATTCATGATGAAAGCCCTAGAAAAAATTGTAATAAAAGGTACATCTCAACATAATAAAGGCCATATATGGCAAGCCATAACAGATATCATCCTCAATGGGGAAAAATCATTTCAATTAAGATCTGGAACCACTCTCAGCACTCCTTTTCAACATAGTACTGGGAGGTCTAGCTAGAGCAATATGATAAGAGAAAAATATCAAAGGAACTCAAATAGGGAAAGAAGAAATAAAACTATCATTATATGTAGATGATATGATATTTTATGTAGAGAACCCCCAAAATCCTACAGAAAAGCTAATTGAAATAATAAATCAATTCAGTAAGGTAGCCAGTTACAAAATCAACACACAGAAATCTGTAGCCTTCCTATATGCAAAGAATCAGTTAGATGAAGAAGAAATTTTGAAAAACCACTCCATTTACCATTGCACCAAAGAAAATTAAATACTTGGGAATTAACCTAACAAAAGATGTGACAATTTACACAAAGAAAATTATAAAACATTTTTAAAAGAAATAAAAGACATTAAAAAATAAACACATGAAATTTAAGAGTAGGCCAAAGTAAGTTTATCACACTACTTTACAACTGTGTTGATTGTCAATAGATATTGTCCTCCTCTTATCTATTTTAAGAATGCTAAACTTTTATACTATATACTGTCAGTAAAAAATAAACCCTATAAAAAGTAAACTATAAATTTTCTCCAAAAGAGTTATTTGCTGTGTTTAGACTATAGGAAGATGGTTAATTAGGATATTATAAAAGGTTAATTGCTAATAAGTAAGATTTGTAAATGAGTTGCTCTAATTGCTCAGACATAAGACAAGACCTCAATTCTCTCATGATTTAAATCCAACAGGCATGTGTATTTTAAATAGTATTCAAATGACTTACTGAATTCAGGTTGTTTTCCATCACTAATTATGCAAGTTCATTATATCACTCAAGGACACATTTTATCCTGCAAATGAGACTAAAAATTATATAGGGTGACTAAATGAAGTGGCTTCAAAGAAAGGTGGTCTTCTGACAATGTACAGCTAAAATATATTTGGTGCATGGCAGGTAGTGTGCTGAGCTAAATACATTGCTAGCTGTCACATAGGGGAAAATGTGATAAGTGCAATATCATGTTTTAAAGGTAGTCAAGAAATATTTTGGGGCAAAAAAGACATGATTTACCTGTCTAAAGACAAATTTTGGAACACTCTTGGGAAAAGACAAAGTTTTTTTTTATCTTAAGCAGCATTTTGGTCCAGACAGATAGTTTTTATCAAATGTTTCTAAATGTATAGACATCTATCAAGTTGCCTCCATCTTTTTCTAAATAAATTTCCCATTTTCTGCTCATGTAAATTGAACTGATTTGAAGTGAAGTGTTACACTGTGTATGACTTTCTATGTATAGACATTTTCCTATTTACCTATCCCTTCCTTTTTTAAAAACCCCTGAGGTGATACTAACTTATTTATTATAACTTCATGAAGAAAGCAAGGTAAATTTCTTATCATCATTGTAAAGTAAGGAAATTCCACTGAATTAAGTTTGTGCAAAATCTTATAAATAATGAGATGTGGGGGAAAATGTTAACCTCTCCAAAATAATCAACCATTATGTTTATGTAAATTATAGTGCATAATCAAGGTAATATGAGAGTACTGTTGATATGTAATGATTATTAAATGCCTTATCAGCTTTATTTTTATTGATTGTACATATATAATACGTATATATTACATCATTGTCTATCCAAAGGTTCTCCCATCACCTTATCACCCATGAACGAACTCAGTCTTTTAAATGGCTTTTAATAAAATGCACCTGTTAACCAGAAGTTTTGAGATTCACTTTTATCTACAAATGAAAATTTATTCATAACTGTAATAATACTTAAATATCTTTGAAATACATGCCGTACTATTTAATACATTAAAAAAGCATATTGATATCAACATGTATAAAATTAACCAGTTGAGACCTAATGATTGAGAATGATGTACTCTGAATTTGTACTAGGAATCTTTTCCTGGTTTTGATCTTGAAGAGAATGGAATCAAAATTCAATAAAAGTGGAAAACTAGGAAATTAGTAGAAACATTCTAATTTTATGTTAAAATATATGCAACTTCCATTTTTTATCTTCTATGATTTTACAAGCTTCAAAGAAATTAGGATTTCTTTCCACCACTAGGTTAGATTTAGTATAAATTTGGCCACCTTTTTTCTATACTTAGAGTAATCCTTCCACATATATATGTATATATATATATATACACACATACACCTTCCATATATATGTATATATATGTATATATATACCTTCCATATATATGTATATATATGTATATATATACCTTCCATATATATATATATACACATATATATATATGTGTGTGTGTGTGTTCTTTCTATTGAATTATTGTGATTTTTAAATGCCCTGTGGATTTCAAATGTAATTTGACTTGGTCTGCAGAAGTCAAAAAAAGGTGCCTGCTTTTTCGTCATTTTAAGTCAAGCACCCTGTTTTTAAGGGGGAAAATCCCAGATGGTTTGAGTCTACATGAAACAGATCAGCAGTTGATCTTGATTTAATTTACTAAACAATCTCATTTAGCAGTGCAGGGATTTGGGCTTTTTCCCTAATAGTGTAGTCATCAGGAAGGATTCGCTATTTGGTCCAATTTATCTCTTTTTGCCTTTATTATTAAAGTGCATTGCAGGAGCCCAGAAATACCTATTTGTCACAAACCCACTCTTGAAGCAATACACAGCAAATCAATACAGATTTTACTGTTTTAGAATTAATCTGCTGTATTACACTGTACAGAAAATATACTACCTTCTTCCTTTCCAATATAAAAGCAAGATACTCATTTGATGGTAGGAGTCATGTGATCACATACATCAGTAGAGGCATGAAGTTATGAACTTACACCCTTAAGAGTTGGTACCTCAATGTTAATTCAGATAACATAATTTAAATAAAATAGGTTGATAGGTAGGTAGGTAGGTAGGTAGGTAGGTAGGTAGAGACAGAGAAATAGGAAATGATATATGATAAGCCCTTTTATATACCCCCCAAAAGGCAACATAGGTGAGTTTCAACCTAATTCAGTTTCCAAGACAAAACTCATTCCTAAAATTGTCATGAATCCCTGAATTTTTGCCCCTGTGGTCAAATGTCTAAATTATGATATACTCTTTCTGGTATCCCCACCAATTTTTGATTAAATGTTGAGGTTACAACATTTTTATTTATCACAGAGATCACTATATATTTGCATCTATGCTGAAGATAGTAAAACATATATATAGTGATGAGATGTTTAATTTTCCTTCAACCACCCCTTGATACCCTTTCGACCAATTCTCACTTCTTCATTCTCTTAACCTCAGAAGCTTCATTTATAAGAAATTACTTTTTATACACATTTTTCTTTCTAAGTATCCTCTATGTAGACATCCAATATATGTCTTTGGTATTCGAACTTCCTTTCCTACATATAATTCGGCTGAACTTACATTTTTCTGTAATGATCACATTTTGCTTTTCCTTTTGACAAATAATATTCTATTTTGTGGATATACCAATCTTTTTAAACCAGTTCTCTCTCCATGGGTATCTAGGTGTTTCCACGTCCTAGCAATGGTAAATAATGCTACAACAATATACAGCATATGATTTTTTGAGTTGAAAGTTTCATGTTCTTTGGATATGAGCATAATGACCAAGAGTAGTTTATATTATTATTTTCATTTTTAGTTTTTTTAAAGGTAGGGCTAGATCACTTTCCAAAATGGTTGCCTCAGTTTATGTTTTGATCATCAGTATAGTAATGTTCCTCTTTCTTCACATCCTTTCCAGCACATATTAGTGGAGATCCTTTTAATTTGTGGTATTCTCACAAGTGTGGATCATTTGCCTTCTGAATGTCTCCTTTGATGACTTGTCTGTTCAGATCTACTACCCATTGATTAATGTTTTTATTGTTAAATTGAATAAGACTTTTATATCACTTGAGTATTAACTCAA
Source organism: Uropsilus gracilis (assembly GCA_004024945.1). Classification (NCBI taxonomy): domain Eukaryota; kingdom Metazoa; phylum Chordata; class Mammalia; order Eulipotyphla; family Talpidae; genus Uropsilus; species Uropsilus gracilis. The sequence continues at coordinate 61,328 of PVHY01002440.1, forward strand.
TTGTGTAATTGTGAATATTTTGTCCCATTCAGTGGATGCAATTTTAGTCTCCTTAATTTTTTTGTTGTTATATAAAAGTCTTTTAATTTGAGGTAACCTCAGTTGTTTACTATCATTTTCCTTACTGAAAGGATCCAATCTCCAGAAAATTTCAATCATGATGTTATAATGTGTTACTAATATTTTCTTCTATGTCTTTTATTGTTTCAGGTCTCATACCTAAGTTCTTAACCCACTTTGAATTCATTTTTGTTTATGGAGTTAGAAAGTGATGCTATTTTAGTACTGGACTTGTGGTTGTCCAGTATTCCCAGCCCCATTTAAGGAGACTCTCTTATATATTACATGGTAGCTCCTTTATCATGAGTTAAGTATTAAATATACATTGATTTATGGACTGTCGTCAGTCTTGTTCCATTGATCCATGTGTCTGTTTTTATTTTAACACAATGTTATTTCAATTAATATTGATTTATACTATAGTTTAAATTTAGATACTATGGTGCCTCAGTTTCTCTCCTTGTGCTGAGGGTTGCTTTTGCTATTGAAGGAATTTTATCATTTTATATATGTATCACTATTTGGCTCAAGTCCTTAAAACTATATTGTTGGCATTTTTGTGGTGTTTTCATTAAACTTATATTACTCTTTTACTAGAATGGTAGTTTGATTAGATTTATTGCCCTCACATATGAGCTAGGAATGCCTTGTCACTCTCTTATGTCGAGATCCATATTTATTGTTTTTATTTTATAGGTATTTTACCTCTTTTTTTAAGTTAATTCCATGATACTTTATACATTTCACAACTAGACCTTTTATTAATTTAGCTTCTTTCTTAATTGAGAGAATAGTAAAGTTTAGAAATGTTATCTGTTGAATTGATAATAAAATCTAAAATATTACAATTGTCTAACTAATAAGCTACCAGTTCTTTTTTCACTTTGCAATTACAGAAATGTTTACATTTCTTGCTGTTCCTCTCATATTTTAAAATATGCTTTTGCTATGAGTTATATAAAAATGAAAACAAAATTCTTCAGTACTATTTTAAATTTCTGACTGGTTTTATACCAGTGAGTTATATCTTATAGAAACATATTAAAACTCAAAGCTTGTTCTTATATTCTGCTTCCTAAAATATTTTATTTTAATTTGACTACAAAAATCAAATATGAAATAACTGGGTGTGCATACTGTATCAAATTTAAATTGACAACAAAATTGAAGATTTTTTTTTCTGCACAATCGGTTTGTCCACAATATCCACTTAAAACATTCAAAGTTTTATATCATGTATTACTTGCTTGACATCTTTAAAAGTTATGAGATAAGAATTAGACCTGCAATTAGTACTTAACAAGACATGCAATAAAAACTAATTTGGTTTCATTTCAGTAAAGGTATATTTAAGAATTATAATAAAAGTAAGTCAACTACTCTACCAAAACATTTCTTACTGCACTGTATTCCCATAAAGCTGTCTTTATTTATAACAAATAATAGAACTCTAGGGCTAAATTAATCAAATACAAATCAATTCAACTACAGACATTTTAAATACAGTGTATAAGAAACACAAAATAAACTTTAAAATTGAGAGGTTCAGTGCCATATTGAAAAGAATTAAGCTTTAAACTTCAACCAACCAGGTGGAAATATTGTCATTTCTCAATTTTGTTCTTACTGGAAAGTTATCAAGAGCATTGGACATCTCATGAAACAGGCTGTGTCATTTATTCCTGTTTGTGAACCTCCTGTTTTATGTTAAGCCATGAGGAAAGCCACAGTCCTTTTAAATGTATACATAAGCATTTGAAAACACCATGCATGTATGAAAGAATACTTAATTTCCAATAAAATATATGCAAGATGTCTCATTTCTCCAGTATTTGTTGAAATCTTTCTTCCTTCTTTTTCTGTGTCTAGTGGTAACCAATAACTTGGGGCAATAAAGGATATAATTAATTGGATTCATGTTGGATAAATCAGAACTCTTTATTATAATAAAAGCAAGGAATGAATATTATAATGAAAATCAGGAAATTAATGAATACCCAAATAACAAAAGCCAGAACTCATTTTTTGTATAAATTCAAAAATGTCAATCTTTCAGTGAAAATATATCTTGAGTAACCACAAAAATACTAAAAGAGGGTGTGGAATTAATATTCAATCAACTAGTATTGGAAAATAGAAATTTTAATAGGTATGGGATTACAAGTTAAGAATGGGATTGAAAAAATATACTGAGGATGTCTGGTTTACTAAAGGAGATCTTACCTTAATTCTAATTCTATAAATAGAATCATTTATTTTCTAACCTATTTTGATTTTCAGTTTCTGACTGAGTTTTTTTTTCCTAAACCATTGATTTATAATTTCTGTTTTTCTTGCAGGAAAATAGATGTTTGAACACCCATATATGTTGTATAATCCTTAGCTGATAGTTTGAACCACTGTAAGTTATTTATAAATGTTTAATAATAGCTTAGGTTCTATTGAACTTAGTTCTCAGATAGCTTTTTTTTTTTTTTAGAATACATTCATCAAATAATTGAAAGTGTGAAAGAGTAGCACAGAAACATTAATTGGATAGCTATTAAGCAGTATGACTGTTTGTTTTTGGTTGATAGAAGACATAAAGTGTTGTACCCTGTGGTGGAAAACAATTAGGTCTTATAATGAACTTGCCATTAAATATACTACTAGACTTAGACCAGTTTCACTTTATAGAATAGTAATCAACTGTAGTCAGAAACCTGGCGATTTACAGTAAGTCATATTTTTACTACTATGACTTAGCCCTCATAAATACTGTAGTGTACCTCATTCCTTATGCTAATCCCAGTGACTAATGTTTGTCATTATCTATAGTCAATCTCATAAAAGAATTTCCTCAGGAGAGACTGTTCATACTGAAATGTTGCTTAAAATTAAACTGGTTTTCTAAATCACCAAATAGGAAAATCACTTAAATACAAGAGATTAGAGGGGTGATTCATTTTGAGTATGTTTGACAACTGCTTCTGTTGTTAAATTTTGCCCTGAGTCGAATTGATACCCCACATGGGAATGATTTCTAGACACCTATTTGTGTGTTTTCACAATGCTTTAAAGTTGTTCTGTGTATCTGAGACTGTAGGTGAAGGTGTAAGATAGGAAAACCGAAAGTTGGAGTCTGTCACTGCCTGTTTGGAGGGTAAATGTTTTTAACAATGGAGGTGAGTTTCCTCATTCAATTGTAATTTTACTTCCACCCTCTGCTTACAAGACAGGTACAGAATACCTGTGGAGAATCATTATGGGCCCCCAAATAAATGTTTAAATAGATGAAGTAGCTCTTAGTTCCTGATAGAAGCTAAAAGGGATATTAATGTCAAATAAGTGGAAATTTTTTATCTTGTTTCCCCTTTTTTAAAAAAATTTTAACTGGCAATATTTGGACACCCCCATCAGGTATAGCCACCTTTAGTGCACCCATCATCAGAGCACCCATAGTCACCTACCATAGTCTACTGTGTAGCTATGATGTGTTGTTGATTCTCATATGTACATGATTCTTATCATCAGAACCTGATGTTACAAATTTCTGTATTACAAAGTCAAAACCAAAAAAAAAATTAGTAAACAAGGAAGTATATTTTTTAAGAAAATGTTATGAGTGTTCATAGTGTTTCTGATATAGGGATATGGGGGATAGAAGATCCCAAGGAAAGGAAATATCATTTGCCAAATATGATGGATCTTTAAACTACCTTGTCTAAAGAGTTATCAACATCATCTTTTCCAGCATCATTTTTTTTCTTGTCCTAGTTCAGCTTTATTGGAGTAAAAGGCCAATATATAGTAGTCATTCAATAAATATTTGTAGAATGATATGGAGTGGATGGAGCAGAGGGGAACAGAACACAGTGTGGCTGGAAGGGGTGGGGGTAGAGGGTCAGTAATCTATCCATATTGAAACATATACTCAAAAGGAAAGTTTCTTTTTTCTTCTTACACACTTATTTCATAAGAACTTATTTAAGAGTAAAAATTATGTATGTTTAATGTATGTTTGTTTAATGAACCAGGAAATTTCATGAGAGATTTGAGAAAGCCTGTGACCTTTAGAGGACCTTAGGGAAGACTTGGGTTAAGTTGTACGTACTGAGAAAATAGCACACCATTTTGTCTCAGTAGAGTGTAGAAGCATCATCACATTCTTCCATCTTGACATGACCTGTACTTCTAAAGAATTCTACATAAATTGTCCTGCACAATATAACACTCCCACAGAAATTAGCTTTATCAAGAAGATAGACAGACAGACAGGCAGGCAGGCAGGCAGGCAGACAGACAGACAGAGACAGACAGACAGACAGACAGACAGACAGACAGACAGACAGACAGACAGACAGACAGACAGACAGACAGACAGACAGACAGACAGACAGACAGACAGACAGATAGATAGATAGATAGATAGATAGATAGATAGATAGATAGATAGATAGATAGATAGAATTGCTTCCTGGTTAATGTCAGTTGTTCTACTACAATTTTTAGTGACTCCACCTTTCACTCTCATATGTGTCCCAATATGGACAACAAATTATAGGAAACTTACCTAAAAATAATAATGAAATATTATTAATAATAAAGTTACTTCTGTTAGAAGATTACTATTTGTTAGAAGTTTTGAAATGTTTTTATGCTATAATGAATTCTTTACAAAAATCCAATGAGGAAGTATTTTAAGTTAAGGAACCAAAGTTAAGGTAACATGGTCAAATAGCATCATAACAAACCTGAATTTAGACAAAGATATGACTGATACACACATGCCAGAAGATGGGACACTGTCCTGTTTGTAGACCAAAATGAACAACTTGGCTATGCTTAATGCATTCAACGGTTTTTAGTAGTTCTATTTGTTATTCTTCCTAGTCATTATAAGGAATCTTCATTTGAGAGTCAGAAAGAAAACAATGAATTGAACTAAAATCCAGCTGAGTTGCAGTTCAGGGTATTTTACTCAGGATGTATAAATGATAGTAATGGTGATCTCTTCAGTGACTAGTTTATGCCAAGCCCAGTGCTTGGGGGGGTTTTCTTGTGTTCTCTAGCTGATACCTGAAACTGTTCTGAACCCCACCAATGTGCATGAATTATGTTAGCTATTAGCCCTAAGTAGATTTAAAGAATGAGGATGGGGTGATCAAGTCTTTTCAATAGCTCTCTCCAACTTTGACATCCTATGACTATACTATGTGTCTCTGAGTGTAACAGTCTATATAAAAAAGATATAAAAAATATAAATATATATATAAAAAAGCAAATGTGAATGCTGAGAAAAATCCTTAAAAGCCAAGAGACTTCTCTGACACCGCATGTTCATATTATCTGTTATAGAATCACATGATATTAAGGCCATATTCTTTATAAACGTGTATCTTTTGTTTCCTCATCATAGGCAAAAGAAGATAATTTGAATTTGAACCACTGTAAGTTTAATTCTACTATGCCAGAAAAAGCATGTTACTCTGAAATTCTTTAGGTAATATCCTCATTCAGAAACCTTTCTGAAAAGCAATATTAAATTAAAATGAATAAAGGATATTTGCTCATAATCGAATTTGTTCCACCACTGTATAAAGATTATGAATATAAGAAGAGATATGGTAGCATTATATAGAAGTTATTGAAAGGAAATTCCTTGTTATTTTTTTTCAAACAAGCAATGTGGAAATTCTTTCCGGTGCAGAATAAGTTCTGCATGGTGCAGAATAAGTTCTGCTTGCTGCAGAGAACAAAGTAAATAGAAGTCTGTGGCTCTATACAACAGATGATTGCAATTCACTTGGGAAATACAAGAAAATAAATGTACAAATGTGGATTATGTGCTATTATAAAATGCAAAATTGTGTATTGTAATGTGAATAGTGATTCTTAGCTAGGAGTTTATTAGGCATGATGTGTTTTAAAATTACAGATGTCAGTACCATACTTGCATTGACTAGAAAAGTATTTGAGATTGGAGCCTGGAATAGTTTTTTTTTTTAATTCCACAGGTCAAGTGCACTATGAAAATCAAGCACATGATTAAAATAGATGTGAAACATATTATGTTAACTGTGCAGATTAAGAAAGGAGTGTTTAATCTGGCCTAGAATTGAGAAAGATGGCTTCATGGAAGACATGATTTGAATGAAAGATCAAATATGGGTGGAAGGTAAGTAAAAAAGACCTTTTCTTTCCTTTTACTTTTTGTTTAAAATTAAATATTTCCTTAAAGTTGTTTTTCTGCAATTAAGCTTCCTAATTGGATTAATCTAGAAAAAAAAATAAAACCTGTAATAATAAATAATGTAAATATTTAGTTATCTTCTATGTGACTTAAAGTCTTGCTTGAGAACTTGTATATCATAGTATATTAACATCTGTAATAAAGAAATGTAATCATAATGAATAAATGCATTTTAGACTATACGCTGATAAAAGTAGGGTTTATGTTTCATTCAGACTTGCTCTCTTGGATGTTTAGCATAAATGTCAGTATCTAGATTCCATGAAATATAGTTTGTTGAATGAATGAAACATTTGGGCTTTAGGTTTATTTGCTGTACCTTGTTCTGGGGGCAGACTTCAGTGACTGTCATGTATAGAATCAGTTATCTAACCTGTGAAGGTTTTGGTTCATTTATTTGTTTCTTGACCCAGAACCAATACCAATGAGGTGGCAAAGACTTTCCACAATCTTTAGTTTATGAAAATAAGAGAAAAAAAATTATTTTCTTTCCCGATAAAAAAATGGAAAGAGAAGAAAAGTAGAAAAGGTAAAGGAGTTGCAACATATTAACAACTCAGGAGTTCTCCATCTCCATCCATCACACACCCAGATCTGTGTAAAAGCCTTTCAACAGTCTCTCCAGAGAGAAAAGCAAGCAAAGTCAACACACATGTACAAAGAGAGGCGTGAGACTTCATGAACTTTCCCCTGGAAAAGACTGGAAGAACTGACCCATTTTTTTTGGAGAACGTAGTTGTCATTCCTGTTTGGAAAGTTAATCAAATTTTGAAGCACAGAGAACAGAAGGCTTGCTATGGTTCTTTATTTTACTGCTTTATATCTCTCCAGAACAGGTCAAACCAAGCTTCCTTACCATTTTTTGTTATGGTAGAAATTGTCAGGAGATATCCCATCAGTGGAATTTTATAACACTTTGGGAAACCATTTCATAAAGGGAAAAATTATATTTAAAAAAATGAATAGATGAGAACTGAATATGATGAGGTGATAACAGAAATCTTTTGATTTATTATTTATATATGTGTTTGGAGAATAAAGGAAAAAGTTGAAGTCATATAGACACATATATATATGTAAAACATTTTTAGTGTGAGGCAGCTTTGATAATAAAGACAAAAAACTATTTTGGCATTAATTATAAAAGGGACAGGAAGTCTAGGTAAGGACAGGAACATGGGCAGAGGTCACTATCACCTGGAAATTTCCTGTGAGTTCAGCTTTGATAGTCACTTAAGGGAAGTTTTAGTCACCTATCCACATCATTTCTGGGTCAGTTGACATGGCTAGAAGAGATCTATGCTAGAACAACTTTAAACCCTGAAGGATAAATGGATTACTCTAGAGATGACTGTTTTGTAACATATGTATGAGATTTTAGTTGAACAAAACCCAGGTTCCAAATCACTATTGGAATCTTAATAACCATCATGACTTCATATAACCTAAGGAACTGAGGTTTGGAAATGTCTTGTACCTGACTGAAAGCATGTATCTTCTGACCATCATGTTGTGCATTTTCAGTCTCTCCTTTAACTATTTAGCTGCTCTTTGATTGCCTCATTCCAGACAAGCTTGGTTATCATCAGTGAAAAATAAATCAAAGATAAACATGATACATAATTCTTTCTAAACAGTGATTGAACATGAATATTTCTAAAACAGTTTAATTCATACTGAGCTGGATAAAACAGCTAAAAATACAATGATTAGTTAGTATTCAAAAAATAGTTTGCAAATGGATCATCACTTCCATGGCATCCATTGTATGAGCACAAGACTGATTCTAACCAGCCAGTGTGAGCTGAGGCCACAGTCTTGAGAGATACGAATACATGCCTCCCTTCTCAGCTACACTGCAGAGACTTCACTAGGGTTGCACAAAGAGAATCCAAGTGGAACTGTTTACACTATAGAGATTAGCAAACTCTATGTGTAGAATGTGGAAACAGGTAGAGAGATAAAGCTTTAGATAAGAGTAACACCTCCTATCTCCTTAGCCCCCTCTGGCACACTAAAGAGTGGGCAACAGCACATCTCTCACCTGTAACTGAACTTCCTAACCTCTTTGGAATGTCTTAAGAGACATATGACCTATTAGTAATGACTGTTGCCCCTACAGGTAAATTATCCTGTAATCATGCGCCCCCACATCCTCCCTGCTGTATGCCACATATGCTTTGCTACTTCCTCATTACATCATTGTAACATTTCCTTGCTGGGGTATATAAGGGGCTTCACAACTTCATTAAAGTTGGACCTGGACGTGCTTCCCAGGATCCCCATTCCGTGGGTTGGCCTCACAGATCACTATCAATCTCTTCCATCTCATTTTCTTGTTCTTTCCACATGCAACTCCTAACAGCTATGTGTTTGGTTGTCTGGGCTACTATGAGAAAATACCACAGACTGAGTGCTTATAAACAACAGGAATGTATTCCTCATAGTTGTGGAGACTGGAAGTTCAAGATCAGGTGTCAACCTAGTCACAGGAAGGATGCAGATTTCTTGTATCCTCACGTGATGGAAATGGCCAGAGAGCTTTGTGGATCTTTTTATAAAAGCATCAGTTCATCCAAGAGGTCCTGGGCCTCCCCTTCTAACACCACCACGTTAAGTATCAGAATGCCAGTGTGTGAATTAAGAGATTGTGGGCAGGGGCGGAGGGTTGGAAGATAGCCACTCAGACTATAGCATGTTATATATCAGAGCTCTTTTATTGATGGGTGGCCAGTGAATCAGGTTGCCAACACACTGAGTTTGGTGAATATTTTAGAATAAGACACCCGATATAAATGTCTCCTTAAGAATATTTCTTGCTAGGTAAATGAAGTCTAGGTAAGACAGTATTATGTTGAACTGCCAAGGCTTGAATTTCTTATTAGCTGTTAGCTAATATCCGTATGACTTAGTATCCTTACCCTAAAAATGATAACATATAATGCCTACTTCTTAGAATTGTTCTGATGACTAAATAAATAAATTAGTATATGTGATGTACATATACACATGCTGGTCACAGAGATAGTGATCAATAATAAGTATTTTATTATATAAGGGGATGAGCTATACAGTTTTTTATAGCCTCCTAAAAGACTGCCTAATGTCAGTATTATTTTCCTTGTTGAGCTTTTATATCTTCTAGAAGCCTATATCCGAGTTCTACAAGTTTGGTGAAATCTGTTAAATGAAAGCACATCAAATCACTTTGAAATGCGTAAAGCACTGTGTAAATGAAAGGTGGAATAATTATGTTAAGGCATCATCTTGAATTTTGTTTATACTGCATCTTTGAAATGAGCATCAGATTTTTCTCTAGGCAGTTACTGCTCCTACAGAAACAAACACAGATGGTGCCCAAACCTCCTACTGAATAGTTTTAGGCAATGGCATTTATCAAAATACTGCAGGTCACGAAATGTACAAAGTCTCAAAACAAACCCCATCTCGGTGTCAGGCCAGCATGGTAATTTAGGCAAATAAGCCTTTGTTTGATAATTCAAGGATTTTCTGGTTTGTAGAATGCACTACCACAACAAACAAAATCTTACATGTAGGCTAAATTTTACAAAGTAAGACATTAAAATGGAATTTCTTTTAGAGGAAAAAAAAAGAAAAATCAAAACGACTTTTCTAGTTGTATATGCAGATATTCCTATTTTACATGATCTTCTGGCCAAACAAGAGAATCCTGTAATTTCAATAACTTGATCTTTAATCAGACCTTAGGTGGTTTTGCCCTTGGATCCATCTCTTGCCCTCCCTCTTGCTAAGTAAAGGGGGAGGGAGAATGAGGGAAAATACAGAGGCCCCCCTCTTAGCTGACTTTCAGCTGGCTCCTGACCATAGGGGCTTGGAATGGAGACAGTGGTGGAGGCAGGAGTCTGTGAACCAGGGATGAGGCATTTCTCCCATCACTTTGCCTTCTCCCTCTTCTCAAACAGCAACAGTTCTGTCTCTTCTTGCTCTATTTCTCACCAGGTACCCTAAGGTTCCTGTGTCACAGTTGTGCCTCCTCAACCCTTGTCTCCCTTAGCCTGGGCTTGGTGATGACTAGCTTCTATTTCTAAATCTTAAACTGCTGCACTTTTCTTGAATCCTGAGTCTTTCACAGGCTGTTTTGTGATTTATCAATTCCATAAGTTAGAGTCCTGTTTAAATATTCCAAATGAATCCTGCTTTCCTTGATTGGACCCTGATTGACCAAAAGTCTAACACAGACACCTGCTCAACTAAATTCTTAGGCAAGTATTGCTGTTAAAAGTACTCAAAGGATGGCAGACACCCTTCAGGAACCCGAACTCCTGTAATCCCTGTTCTTTCTGTTCAATTCTGTTTAGCTAAATGACAGTCCTGCCTTGAACCTGCTCTGATCCTTGTGCCTGAAATGAAACCAGAGACAAAGCCTTTCCCCATGTTTTTTGCTAACATGCACATCACAAGGCTGCAACTTTATATTGATTATGGCCTGGCCTGCCCCCTCTTCAGGCCATTCCCCTCAAATTCATTTACAGATGGTATTTATTGCAGATGTTAGCACACTTCCTCATATGTCACAGGGATGACAGACTCTGCAGATTATTTCCACAGAGGTGAGTGGCAAGACTGGATTGTGGATGTGAGAGCTGTTACTTTTCTAAAAGCCTATCCCTCTGCTTTCTTCCCAAGAATGGCAATAGGCCACAAAACAACTCCTTATCTTAAAATGTTTGGAGGGAGTTAAAATTTCTTCTATAAATATGCTCTTCACCCAGAAGTACCAGACTAGGATTGTATGTTCCAGGCATTTGTTTTTTTGGACTTTGGTCATTGAAACATACACTAATGCTGTATTTTGAAAAATAATGTTTTTATAAAAAGTTTTTCAGGTTTTTTTTTATACACTTGATTGTACTCATTATCCATGCTGTTACCCCTTCCTGAGATGATCTTTTTCCTTCAGTTTAATTTGGTTGGTTATAAATTCTCAAATAACTGTCTTTCTAAGTGTGAGCTCTAAATTTTTCAACTCATTCTCTAGATGAGGTTGCTTATCCCTGTTTATGACCTATGTAACATTACAGGAAATATGTTTATGTCTCTATGACTCAAGTTAGACTATGCTTTATAGTGAAAATGCTGTCATTCTTGGTGCCCAGTGCTCTATAACATTGTTGGTACTCAGAAGTCACTCAAGATGTATTTGTTTCTGATCAATACTCCGAGTAGTTTTATGCTGGACAAAAACTAGCATCAGAATCTTGAAAAAGAAGTATGTCTTGGTTTCATGTCAGATATTTGTTGCAGGAATATTTTACTAAGAAACATTTGTAGGGTAAGTAAGTCAGGTTTTTTTTCCCTCCATTAGCTTGTATATCTGGCACCTGGAGTATTGCATCATCCCCATGATTGTGCAGTGTGTATGCATGTATGCATGTATAGGTGTGCACTCCTGGGTCTAGGAGAGAGGATTAAGGAGTGCAGAGAAAGCACAAGCATGCACACAAGCATGAGAAAGCACTAGAGAACATGAGAGAGAGAGAGAGAGAGTCCAGGGACAGAGTACAAAGATTTCTGGGGACTGAATTGCTTGCCTTTCACTCAGCCCTCCAGCCCTGGTCCTCACCTGCCTGGTGCTGTCTGTGTAACTGTTAAAACCAATGAATAACCTGTGCAGATTGGTGAGCATGATTTTACAAATGGCAATGAGGCTCGGTTACTCAACAATATGATACTGCTTACTTCACAAAGTGCATCGTGTTTGTGAGCCCCACATACTGAAGAATTTATAATAATAAACTTGGAAATTGGCACACAGAAGAATAGTAGCACTTTAACAGATTTAGGAGAGATTTTCTCAAATCTCTGCCTTGTTTATGTTCTCCTTCAGTCAAAGTTGCATTTTCTTTCTGTGCTTGTCTTTCTAAATGTAAGCCCTTATTTTCAGTGTCCACCTAAATATATTCCCACTAACGCTGCCATCAATTAAGTAAATGCCATGTCTCTAACTCATTTCCTTTGAAAAGGATGAGCTCAACCATGCTCTGTTTATTCCATTTATAATGGCTCTCTTTGCACATTTTGGTCCATTGCCTCTGGTGTCATTTCTCTCGCATCTGTTTATTCTACCCAATTAGACTCAGGGCTTTGCGGTCAGAGGTACTTTTTCTTTTAAATCTCTTCACAGCATGTTCAAAATATGGGCTTGTGAGCTAAATGTCTTCTAGATTTCAGCAGTATTAATGCAGTATTTTTAGTTCCCATCACAAGCACACATTGGAATAGTAGCTCCATAGTTGCATCCTCCTGCACTCACCCACACAGGGGGCAATTCTTTGTGACTTCTTTTAGACCAGAGGTTCTGTGGTGAGGCAAAGCTGCCCAGGGACTTGGAGACCCTTTGCTTCTTTTCTTTGAAGCTGGAACCCCCTTCAGGGACTTCCTGTTTTGCAGCCATCCTAATCCAGGTAGGTTCATCATCAGTTCTTGCAGCTAAAGAAGAATGTCAGAGCCGTTGGTATCATCTTCACAGGTTTTTAATAGTGAATTGGGGGAACCAGCCAGCAAGGAATTAGCCGTGTGAGCCTCCCCTCCTTCCACAGGGACAGTGCCCTTTCATCCTCTCCCTCCTAGGCCCAGGTGAGCCCACTGGTCTAGGTGTGTCTGGGCTAGGTGTGTACAGTCATGGGGAGGGCACAATAGCAAATGCCAATGCTAATGGCTAATGGGGAAAGAGTGTGAAAACCCTAAGAACTCATTTATCCTTCACACTCTCTCTCCCTTCTAGTAGTTCCCACTGTTGATAACAGGATCCCTGCCACTGGACTTACTCATTTCCTTCATAACACTGAGATAATTTGTTAGAACTATATCAGGTAATTAATGTCAATAAAGAAGTTAAATTTATATAAATGCTGTGATGCATAGGCATATGTAACATATGTAAGAAAACAACCCATCTGTGTGAATGCACATATTTGTGGTTTTATGTTTTTTGGATATTTTTAAGGAGTATTTAAAACTAATTATTTCCGTATTGAAGTAGAAGTACTTCCGTATAGAAGTAACAGTCTAATGCTACATAATCTTCAAGTGTGCTTCATTATAAATCAGCATAGGCTTTCATTTTCTGTTTTCTCTCTACAGATTTTCTTCACCATGACATGATTCATCATTCAACATTCAAGCCTAACACAGAACCTGACATATAGTAGGTACTCATACATATTTGTTAGATAAATAATATGTGGATGAATTACTATGAGAGAAAACAATTCTTTTCACTCTTAGTCACATCTGATCTTAAGTTTGACCAAAAACTGAAAAGGGGAGAGAACAAGTAGCATAGAAAAGAAGTCAATGCTTTCTCTCTACCAAAGCTTGTTATATTTACCATTGCCTCCTCCCAGAGACAGGTTCTCAGCCTTTTCCATTGTTTTTTACATCCCAAGAGGAGAAAAAGATGTCTCTACACTGTTGTTGTTACCCACTAATAAAAATGAATAAATGAATGAATGAATGAATGAATAAATGAACAGTTAATGATTGCTAATCAGGTAGCAAAAATTTAATTGGCTATTCCTACATATTCCTACATCCTGTAGCCATTTTTCTTTTTTTCCCTATGAGTACAATCCTGATATCTTAAGATTAGATGTATAACTTGTATGTGTCTTTCTCCCAAAATAAAGTGTGATGACCAAAGAAAAAATGAAACATAATTGCAGGATTGTAGAGTATGGTGAGTTAAAAATAATAATGAGTCAGACTGCCCGGTTCCAAATCCTGGCTCCGTTTTTTGCTAGCTATAGATGGTAGACAAGGTAGGCAATCTTGCCTGTTTCTGTTTCTTTATCTGTAAAATGGAGATAGATAATAATACTTTACTTATAGGGATTCTTAGGAGTAAATGAATTGGATCATGTAAAGCCCTTAGAAATAACGCCTGGCACATAGTAAACAATAATCACCAATCATCTTCTTGTTTTTATATCATTGTTTTTGCCACTCTCCAACTTCTAATATGGAATGTATAGGTGTCCATTAACTGAAGAAGAAAAAGAAAAACAGAAAGAATACAGACATAAGTATTAATAAGTATTACTTCAAAAATACAGTAGACATGTAAAAAGGCAAGATGTAAGTAGCATTCTATGATTTTGTTTTGTCTTCTTGAAAATTAACTTTTCTTTTATTCTTAGTCCTGATAGGGAATGTTCCTTTATATGTTTACCTATCAAGCACTTAATGATGATTACTTTTATTTCATTTTCTTTTGTCTAAAAGCATGAAAACAACTGATTACAATCTACTTTTTAAAATCCCCAACCTCGCTAAGGAATCACAGGTGATTTAACTTAATGATTTTCAAACCTGTTCTTTCACAAACTATTCATAACCCCAATAGTTTTTTGAAATTCTTTTCCTCATAAAGAAAGGCACTATTAAACTTTCTGTATTGTATAACTGTGCAACATAATACATGACATCTCTTAATCTAAAAAGAGATGACTGAACCCTCCCAGCTTATGTGTTCTTTATGAATATATGTATTAATTTTATTTAATATATGTATTAATTGTATTAATTAATTTCATTTAATAGGAGTTTTAGTTCCTACTATATTCTAGTAACACACTAGAAATTAGATTATTTTTCAAAAAGTAATGAGCAAGACAATGCCTCCGGTTTAATGAAACCTAGCATCTGGAGTGATTTGAAGCCATAAGCAACACACATAATATCTCATTTATGAACTGAGATGACTGCCACAAAAAAATGGATCGCTTGAGACAGAATGAGGGTGGGTTGTGGGCAGGGGGGCAGTTACACAAAGTTTCTCTGAGGAAATGACATTTCAGCAATACCTGAAGAACAGATTATGTTTTGAAACTTAACCCCAGTTACTACAGGGAGAATTTAGGGAAATGGAATACGAGTCACATGAGTAGACAACCTAGCAGGATTATTAGAAGAATCTAGGAGATATTTGTAGCTTAACCTCAGTGTAGACAATGGTGGTACAGAGAAATAGAGTGGGGGAGGGGTGCTGAGGAAATAGAATGACAGAATTTGATAATAGATTAAGTTAGAAGGAACTACATAAGTCTGGTTCAAACAATAAATGATAATTTTACTTACTGAGACAAAAAAAAAAGCTGAAGAAGTACCAGCTTAATGTTATCTTGATCACATTAAGTTCATGATCTTTATGTGCCACCCTAATAGAGATGTCTACCAACTTTGCAAAATTTCACCCACATCTGCTAGCAGTAGGTAAGCCCCAGGTCATAAAGATCCCAAGCTGCTGCTTTCCTTTGAGCCCTCTCATTTAGACACTTCCTGTCTTGTTTCTTAGCAACACTGCCTCCATTGAAGCCCCTTCTTCAATCCCATCTCTCCCAGGAGTTTCCTTGCTCTACTCCCTTTCTGAATGGCAGCCCTGCCCTTTCCTTTTCCAGAAGCCTGCTGTCACTTCCCCTTCTTAACCTGTGGAAGCAGGTTTTGTGTGTGTTACTGCCACCTTGTGACCATCCCATCTTTTCCTTTGATCAAAGGTAAAATTTCTTGAAAAACCCTGTAGAAGCTCAGTAAAAAGACCTGCCCTTAAGTCTTATCTGGAAATAATTAGCAAAGAGATGGCATTAAGACTCTGAGAATCAATGACACTACTTCAGGAGAAAGGCAGGAGGGCACAAACAAATCAGCAGTTAAAATATGTGAGCGCTGGTAAAAAGTAAAAGCATGCAAATGTAACCGCTTATTTAATTCCTCTTCATATTGTACCACTGAAGCCAGATGTTGACAAAACTTAGCACCCTGTCTCCCTCTTCATTACTAAGCCACATTGTGTTAGAATAGGCACCCTCTTTTTTATCTCTCTGATTTTTCTTCATTATTGTTCCACCACATTATTAGAAGTATCTAGTTATTATTTGTCTCCACATGTTGCTATCATTGAAGGTATAAAATATGTTCATCTCTGAGTTCAAGGGGTCAACCACAGCCACTTACAAAAAGTGATAATTTTTTTGCTAAACATTTTCTGAATGACTGATTAAGCAATCTGACTATATTTGGATGAATTTACAAAAAAGAGGTGTTGATAAAGTGACAGAGGACCTCAAGTGGCTTTGGTTTTCATGGATATTGCTTTACCTTAGTCATTAAATGCTTTGGTGCAGAAATGTTCATGCTGAGATAATGTTCAGATGATCCCTAACATGGCAATTCAAAGATAACGGTAATTTTGTTTTCACAATAATGGCATTAGTATCCACTTTTCTTTCTCAAGATGAAGTTAGAATCTACTCTTACCTCTCTTACTTTACTCTTACCCTAAATAAATACTCCAGAATGTTGGATTCTCATCTATGAATTTATAGGAAGACATGATAAAATAGATATGTAAATATTTCAGGTAATTTGGAAGGCAGCTAGACTCATTAAAAACTGAAAATAGTACCAAACTATGAACTGGCTTAAGGTATATCTTATAATATTTTCATATTAATTTGGTTAGCTCTTTAGAAGACATTTAAAATAAAGGATAAATAGCATTTAGGTCAAGTTCTATAAGATCTGAATATGTTGGCTCTGAGACAGTTTTTTTATTTAGATTCTGTGGTTCTGCTGGTTTCATCTTTGGATTCTCATGTAAGGAATCATCTGGTCAGGAACATTATGTGTGTGTTAGATCATCACCTCCTTGAAACTTTTACTAAGACAAGTATTCATCATTCACAATTGGCCTTTAGATAATAGCGACCTCTGCATCTAAACATTTAATGACTAAGGTAGAAGAAGTCTACATAATTACTTCATAGTAAAAATAAATAAATAGAATGCCTAGAAGACCATGACAGCTAATAGGTAATATGAACTTGTATCAACAAAATCTCCCAACACAGGTGGTACAATATCCCTCATTTCCTTTAGTATGAAAGGAAATTGGCTATAAGACGTAAGTATTAAAAACTTTTAAGTATAAAAGATTACCAACATTTTTCATATTAGTTATGAAAAGTACAAGGATTTAAATTTTTAATATGTAGCTCATGTAATTGTTTAAAAACTGTGTGTCACAACTAATAACTAAGCTGAATTCTTATAGAATGGAGAAATGGTTAACAAATGTTTAGAATTCTGTATGTGTTATGTAATTATATATAATTATATGTAACTGTAGATAATTACATGTTAGCTTACATAAACATTATGCTTTATTGACTTATTGATACATGTTTGTGAAAATACTAAGGTTGGTCCCTCCTTTGAGACACACAAGCAAAATTATAGACCTAACTGTAAAAATCCCCGATATTAATTTGTTACTATCAGTAAATATGTTTTCATAATGACTTACCATTTACAGAATCCTTCAGAATCACTTCTCAGTGATCTTATTTTGTCTTTAGATCCCTTACAATAGAGATTATACAAGCCATAGATGTTGCAAATATAAGTACATATACCATGTGTACTCATTTTCTACTTGATCTTTTCTGGTAAAATTTTGAAACAAAAAGGATTCCAATACCCAATACCCAATAAATGCACAGGTGAATGAAGTTTTGTGGGTTTTTTTTTTTGGGGGGGGGGAGGTAAAGATGTTATTATGATTGCCAGGGAACATCTAGGTTCATTTTTTGAACACATGCAAAAGTCAAATTATAAAAGCCAGAGTCTTCACAATTTCTTAAGTTTAAGAAAAGAAAATAAGTATCTTCTTAGTAATGGACCAAATTTGTTTTGTGACAACTCTTTATAATTCCCAACTGCAATCTTTTTTGCATGCCCAGTGTATGCCTATGTAAATTTTTTGTTATGTAATAAATAATCCAAATTTGAAAAACAAAAAATGTTTCTTTTGAGAATGAGAGAAATAGAAGTTTTCAGGAAGAAAATGTGTTATTCAAGTAGTCCATTGGAAAGAACTTGTGTCTCTTTTTTTAACCCTCAAAAAGCAACATCCCCCCTCAAAAAAAGGCGGGTAGTTGTGTGCATATCTGGCCCTGAAGGCTTCTACCTACTCAGCTAGATTTGGAAGAGCCCTAAACACAGTTTGAAGGCACTTGCTGTCCTCATAACTTACTCAGCGTTCACTATGGAAAAGCCACCTTTGTTTACACTGCATGCTCATTTTACATAACATTCCTGTTACTGAAAACTACAAAAGAAAAGATTGCCATTGTGTGAAAATATTCATTTTTCTAGCTGGGCTACAATAAATGCTGGAGATTATGCCACAATGAGTGACTGAACATAGTCCTAATAAGCACCCTAAATGGACAAACTAAGTTAATTCTCTCTACAACTTATGAAACAATTAAATCCACTTCCATAATCTTACAACTTGTAACTCTTAAATTGAAAAAAAAATCAGGAATTTGGTCAAGACACGTAT
Organism: Uropsilus gracilis; assembly: GCA_004024945.1. NCBI lineage: Eukaryota > Metazoa > Chordata > Mammalia > Eulipotyphla > Talpidae > Uropsilus > Uropsilus gracilis. The sequence goes on from PVHY01002440.1 coordinate 80,005, forward strand.
ATTTATAGGCATATAAGGGATGTACCCTCTTGCAACCACCAGCCTAGATAGTATAGTAGTATGTACATAGGAAATGAGGTATGTTATCAAAGAAATTGAAGATTTATTATTAAATGAATTGGAAGCATAAAGCTAAGCATTTTGAGAGACAGATATTTCTAATAAGTTCCTTAAGTTTCCTAGAGGATATAGTTTTCTCAACAATTTGAACACTACCCCTCCCTTTAGCCTTTCCACACCCAATAGCATCACATGGGGATAGCATTCTAGGAATGCTTTGGAGAATATTAACCTAGACTATCTGTGAGTTATCTTTCTGCTTGTGCCAAAGCTCAACTAATAGTTCCTTCATGAAAACTTTCCTGTTCCTCTCTTTCTCAGGAGAAACTTTTTTTCAAATATGGAAAATTTTGATATATAGAGGTAAGTTGGTAATCATGATAAAAACAGTAACTAGGGAGATAGAAATTTTAAAAAGTAATATTTATGTGGACACATTATATATCTACACAAAAATATACAATCTCTCATAAGTGGCCACATGGGGAGCCATGCATCCACCTATTTCCTTTTTAATTGTTTTTTGGAGTTGACTTTAAAGGACTACACACTTTAAGGATCTTCATGATGATCTCTTTTCAGGATTGAAGAATTTTCGGAAAGAAAACTATTTGGAGCAAGTTGCAATTAAAACAATCAAATAATATTGATTTTCTTATGAAACTCAGAAATTGATTTGAAAACAGTTATTGAAGTACATTAGAACATATGTGCTAGAATTCAATCATATCCTGTGTGTATCTTCATGTGGACACAGAAATGTATGTAGGGCACCTAGGCTCAAACAGTGCCTAAATTAGAGAAATAAATACAAATTATTATGCAAGGGGTTTATATTTAAATTTCTGTAAGCAAAATTAATGAGTGAAAATCCTAGCATGTAAGAAAATATGTAATAAAAGAAACAGTGAATATAGGAAATTGAGTCTCCCACCTTGCAAGTAAGAGTAAAAGCTGTCATGCTACAAATAAAAATCAAGAGAAGTTAGAATTATTGTAGTAAAGGATGGCAAAGGAAATTTTCATGTTTAATTTTTTTTTTTTTTTTTTTTTTTTGGTTCTTGAGATATCCTATACATTATGTCTCTTAAATCTTCAGACTTTCCAGACATAATAAATAATGGGAAAATACAATTTATGAAAAGAACTAGGTTTTACTTCAAGCAGACCAGGATTTGAATCAGAGCCTTGTATAGACAAGTGACCTAATCTCCCCAAGCCTCAGGTTACTCATTTAGAAAGCTGTTGAATTGAGAGAATTAAATAAGAGACTAAAAAGAATGAACTTAATTCCTGGCATATGCCCATTACTGGTAATGATTTATTTGATAACTAGAATTTAAAAATAATGTTTAAATTTTTGAAATCCCTGTTTTGCATTTATCCATTTTTCGCATAAAAATTACAGCATTCCTTCTACCTGTCCTTTAATCAGTAGTTTCTAAACATATTAACCAATAGTTACCTAACATGACTGTTCCAAAAACTAGAGATACAAAGATGAAATATGGTAAATTGTGTTGTCAAGATTGTATAGTTGATTGGAGGAAATAATAAATTCATGTTATAATACCAGTGAGAGGAAATATCAAAAAAAAGATATACATGATATGCACTCTAACTTTCCAGAAAGAGACTGATTCTAACAAGCTCTAGGAAAGAGCTTGTGTTAAAGGTCAAATAAATAATAAATTATAGATGCCTCAAATAGAAATGTCTGCGAAGAGTAAGAACACTATAAGCCAGAAAACAGAGACCTGAAAATTTAGGGTATTTCCACAGAAATGTAATTAGTTCCACTTGTTCACAACTTCATGTGCTTAAGACAAGTCACAATTAGAATGGAGACTCCAGACATATTTGTGAGTCCTGAAATGGCTGAGTGAATAAAAATGGACTTTGATAAGCAATGATGAACCACTGGAAGCTTTTGAATGTTAGAGGACATTGGAAGTGTTATCTTGTAGAAATTGTCTGTTTATGTGTGGTGGAAGGAGAAAGACTAGAAGCAAAGACTAGAAGGAAAGCTGTTGATGTAACCCATAAAAAAATGGAGGTGTGTGTCTGTCAGTATGGAGGGGAATAAAGGTGGCTACAAGCTGGGCGGACAGAGAATTCCTTGATGGTTATATTTCCATCATAAGCACAGGAGTAGAACTTAGATTTTATGCTTTTGGAGTATAAATTTGGGTATGCTAATGGAGATACTAAAGGATAGAAGATTTGAATCATCAACTGAAGGAGTCATAGAGAAGCTTGTCTAGAAAAGTGGTGACTGATGAAAAGATGGGAATGTGTATGAGAGAAAGAGTTGACAATAGCTAAGTCTAACATTCAAATCACCACTTCATCTCCATTCCTCTGATACCTGTCTCTAACATTTGTTCCTTGGTCATGTCCATAATTTCCGTATCAGCTGAGCTGATCTCTGGTGTACATGTCAAATGAAAATTTCTTCACATCACTTTCTTTCGATGACATTGAGAATGTGTGAATCCATCTCAGCTAACAAAGAAAAAAACTATTCTGTACTGTTTACATGGCTGTCGATCATTCTCAGACTAAGAGATTACCATTTTTAGTCAGTGAGTGGCTATTCTGTTGACTCTGACCTCCTTCAATATGACAGTTATGAATAATAAAAATGGATACCTTACAAGTGGATAAAAAGTCAAGCTTACGAACATCCAGTCTCCTCTACCTACCAGGGAGTTGGGCAGTGTGTAACTTAACCTTTTCACATGGAAATGGTTTGTTAGGTTAAATACTATAAAGTGAAAATATTCAAATCAATAGATAATAGCTTGCAATTAATAACTTGTTACTGAATGATTTTTCTGCTGTAGGGATAACCTGAAAGATTATTTTTTATAGCACTTCACTTTATATGGATTCAAAATTTTCATTAAAATGAAAAAAATTTCATTCAAAAATTTCATTTTAACTGATGATGTAGAGATACATAGTGAACATTATGACTCACTTTAATAATCATCACTATTTTGAATGTTCCCAAGTGTTTTATTACCCCCTCACACTTTCTTATTGGGATATTTTAAATATCAAACATATCATTTGTTAAAATTTCAGTATGCATTTCTAACTGGTAAGCACTGTTTTTTGCATAATTAATATATATTTTATACAGTAGGTCCTTTATATCACTATTATTCCATATACATGTTTCTCTAATTATGTCAAAGATGTCCCTTTATGGTTAGCTTGTTCAAATGAGTATCTAAATGAGGTCTACACATCACTTTCAGTTACTGTGTCTTTAATAGTTCTCCCTCAATTTTTTTCTTGACATTTATTGTTGGGGGAAAAATTTCTTAGCCTTATAACCAGGTTGGCACATTGATTTCTAAAGAAAAGCCATAATTCATTGAGCATTTATTTGACTGTTGTACAATTAACAATCACTATGTTCAGGACAATGTATTGGTGTGGAATGTGATTCAACAATGTCTACAAATCATGGTCTCTACCACTATGACTTTACAACCTATGTAAAAAGGAAAAATAATAATGAACAAATACAGTGACAGCAACATGACAGAAGGTAATTAGTATGAGATGCAGTATTTTTAAAGACAGAGGAATGGTTTGGAAGATGAAAGTCATCTTTTTGGAAAAATTGGTATTTGAGGGAGATGGTTATTGTGACCAACAATTCAGAAGTCAGTTGGATTGACAAAGGAGTAAAAAAAGTACAATTTGTACTTGAAAAATTTGGGAAGTAAAGGGAAGAACATAAACCCTAAAGGTGAAGAAAGTAAGGGATGTACTCAAGGAAATAAAGTGAAATTACTTAGGTGAAGCAGGACATTTTGTGAAAGAGACACAGGAGCAGATAAGGGAGTATCTTGAATGGCAGACTAAACAGTTTGACCTCTGCCCTCTTAAGTGGGAGCCATTCACCTCCCTTGTGTTTCCATGTAGTGGAGTCTATATAAACCTTGATACTTGTTAGTAAACAAAGTGCATCAGCTCATTTCATTAAAAACTTCAAAAAGCTCTATTTCCCAATATCAATCATTTTCAAATATTTATAGCAAGTTTGTAAGATAATTTAATGTTTTGTTTTGCCCAACAGCTAGATGTCCCACTTAAAGAAACACAAACAAATTGGAGCTGATTTAACCAGCACACAGTACCAAGCAGCTGAGAAACCTTCATAAAGCAAGAATAAATTTTTTGTGGCACGGTATAAACTAGCAACAGCAACTCATCAAATCTACCATAGAAAAGATAGAAGATGACTATTAAAAATAGACATATTAGCCCTGCAAACCTCAGATTCTACATTTTTCATCTACTAAGAAAAAACAGTGAACTTTATAGCATGTCGGCTTTTTTCCTTTGCACATCAATAATGTATAACTACCCATACATTTTCTCTTTATTGCAACACTGTTAATTAGTTTTCATCTTTAAAAGATCCTCAAATGAAAGCTGCATTATCAAAGTCATGTAACTTATTGGTAAGTATTTTCTTCTGACATGCTTATTTATTAATAATTTTGATCTGGTGATCCTGTAGATGTTTAAATATTTTTAGTTATGTCTTTTTGTTGTTGAGGTAATGTTGAAATATTTTGAAAGTACAGGATCCCTACCCCCTTGCCAAGGATGTTACAGTATCACTCCCGCCACCAAAGCACCCAGAGACAGTCACCATAGTCCATTATGTGTGCTTGTACCCCCTCCTCATCACTCCTCCTCTACCCCCATGAATACCTTAGTATTTCAGCTTTCAAGGACTAGTTTTTTTGAGTTTGGTATTATCTGAGCCTTTGTCTAGTTTATATTACCTATAAAAATGACAGCATCCAATGTTTGTCTTTTTCCTTCTGACTTACTTTGCTCTGCATAATCTCTTCCAACTCTATTCAAGTGTTACAACTATGTGTTTATCTTTTTTATTACTGAGTAGTGTTCCAATATGTATCTTTTTGATTCACTAGTCTATTTTTAGGCACTTAGATTGCTTCCACTGTTTGACTATTGTAGGTAGTGCTGCAATGCACATGGGAATGTAAGTTTTCCATCAAATTCATTTATTTACATTATTCAGATAGATACCTAGAGTTGGAATTGCTGAGTCATACAGTAGAACCAATCTTAATTCTTTTGAAAAATACTGGTTATCATAGGGGCTAAACCTTTCTGCAATCCCACTATCCTCCACATTTGTTTTTTGATTTTAAAATTTTTGTCCGCATATGTTACACATTTGAAGGAATAAAAGTGTGTATTAGATGTAGTCCTTGTATTTCAGAGGCTATATTCCAATATTGATGATTAAACAAATACACATAGAAGTAAAAACATGGGCAGAAGGTTAGGGTATTTCAATAGCAATATAATTGACATTTTGGATCAGATCATACTTAGCAGTAATCATCATACTTAATAGGGTGATTAGCAATATACTGCATTTTGATTGTTGGATGTTTAACAGCATTCCTGACCTCTATCTACTGGATACCAAGAACATTTCCCTTGTTGTAATAATCAAAGATATATCCAGATGTTGCCAAATAGCCTCTGGGGGCAAAGGGGAAATAAGATACACTTTTGAACTACTAGATTTGATGGATAAGCCTATATGTGCTTTGTACATGAAAGTAGCTTCTAATTGGCAATATCAAGGAAAGTCCATATAGGACAGGCAGCAGATATGAGTAGGTCAAGCAGAGGAGAGCATTTCAGGAATAAAGACAGTGATAAAGTGTCTAAACAGGAGAAAGGAAGCCAAGTGAATGATGTAAATGATGTGCAGGGGTCATATATTGTCCTGTGTTTGGGAGGTGATTAATAGAAAAAAACTGATTATGTGAAAAGCAACCAAATTAAGGAGCTCCTTGAATTTAAAAATAAAGATTTTTCCCTATTTTGAACTCACAAGTGAAATGAATAGAGCATCATTTTAGAAATTTAATATGTCAGTCCTGGGTAGAATGATTTGGGCAGATGAAAACATCCATTTTAGGTTTGAGATTCAGGTAAGGACATAATTTGTCAGAAATTGGAGAATGTATTTGTGGAAGATATATTTCCCAAGGAAAATAGTGAAGAGGTAGACTCTATAATTTGCTTATCTTTTTGATCTTATAAACTGGTTTTTCATAATAGAGTGGACACTGATGGGAGCATTCATGGGCCAATATGTCCATATTTCCTGGGACCCCATAAAGAACTACCCTATAAGTGGAGGTTGTAGAATTGTGAAGAAAAACATAATATTATTCTCAAAGATGACTAGTGTGACATAGAAACTGTGAATCCAAGTGTTTAAATAATCTTATCGAAGAAAAGCATTCAATTTAAATTCTGAAGCATAGCACAGAAAATACACTCACTAGATTACTGGAAGAAAATCTCTAAAATTAATATCCACATTAAGATTTTCACCACAAAACATGATTTTTAGAGTCTCCTCTCTTATACCCTGAGAGAATATCAATCTAAGCTTATTTTTATGTACCCATTTGAAACATGAACTATTAGAAGAGGACATAATTCAGCCTCATACAGTGTGCAAATACAATGCCGATGCAAATGTAATACCCTGAAGACCCTTTTTAAAGGGTTAAGCATCCTTAATAAATTTACTTTTGATCACAAACTATAGTGCTTATTTGCTCTAAAAAAATGTACTATCTCTGATCTCTAAAACCTCTCATGAAGAGCTGATATAGTGACAATTGGGAGAACAAGCTGTCAGAAACAACAACTTCCATAACTTCCTCTTCACCCCCAGTCCTTCCATTCTTAGTCAAGATATCCTTGACTAGGATGCCAGGAGGACTTTCTAATTTTTGTTTTTCAATAAACTAGTTGGATTATTTTAGAATTTTCAAACTTACATTTTTGGGAGAAACCAAAAAGTAAAAATGCACTCTTTTGAAAAATACAGATGCAATGATATAACGAGAGAAACTGATGCAGAAAATGTTATCTAAGACATAGTAATTTTGACTTTGTTAAATAAGTAAACCTTACTTTCATTAACAGGGAATTAAATATGCTGGAATTTCAAGAGAGTTTTTTTTTCCTGTGAGTTGGGTACAAAATAGGTAATAATTAGGAGAATTCGGATATGTTAAGAAGCTTCTGCAATAATCCAGATGTTCATTTATCAAAACCATTTTATAATTCACAAAAATTAATGGAACTTCATTAGATACAAGTTAATGCCTACTTGCAGTGACTATGGAATTTGAAAGGATTCTATTGAATATTAATAAAATGATTGATCAGTTCATTATTCAATTTTTTGATGCTGTATTCTTACATTTACCAAAATTTACATATTTGAAACTAATCCACAGTTTTCAGCTTTCCTAAAATAAATTGCAATAAAATTCATGGGAACTTTGCTAACAATTGCCATCAATCTGTTCCAAAAACACATTCTTTTCTGAGCTAAAGAAGACCAACTCATAAAAGATGAGGGGAGAGGAAGGAGCTGGAAAGCAATGCAACTCCCTCCAGGTTTTATCAAAGACTTTTTCTGTAGTCACCAGAGAATTGAAATCCATCCCAGTCCTACAAAAATGCTTTTAGTGACTTGTGAGTGTGTTCATTAAAAGAAATGAATGAACCAAATGGCTACCATTATTGATCATTTTGCCCTTGTGGCTTTAGACTGGAAGTGGTTTTTGAGGGTCCCAAAAGCCATTTCCAATTTTTTGTTCTTAACTTGATTTGTAGCATGTGGATAAAATGCATTCTAGCTACATCTACTTTGTTCCATCAGGGACTGTAAATGAATAAAGGAACTACCTTTGACAACCTATTTTAATCCTTTTATATAATTTTTATTTATAGTAAACTAAATAAAATGACTATACTATATTTTCTTAGATTGCATTTTTTAAACAACTAGTGTTGGCAAACTTAACTCCACTTCTGACCTTAGTTTAAAACATGGATCTGAAAACAAAAAAATGCAAGAAACATACAAATGCGATTGAGAGATGTCAGTCACTTTCTTACCGACATCACTTAGAATACTTAAAGTAATATTGATTACAACTACATGACTTTTTGGTATTGTATAAAACTGTTAAGTGTTATAAATGAATTTTCCTTTATGTAAATTATTTTTGAAAGGATAAAGATACTTAAACATCGTTGGTGATAATATTTTAAACAATCCATTTACATAAAATAACCTCAATATGCACATTAATATATAGACTTTCTAAAGAATTACTGTGGGGTCATTTTGTTTCTTTATTCTTGCATTTGACAAACCTTTGATACATCTATTGTATGTTAAGTGCAATCCAGGGGCCAGAGACAAAAAGGTGGATGAGAAAGTTGAAAATTTCATCGAAGAGACACAAACTGTTCCATGCAGAAAAATACAGAAAAAAGTTACCACAAAGATAAGCACTTAGAAGAAAAGATTTTGTATTGCAAGTTTACTCATTTTCCAGTATATTTAAGATCCTGACAACAATCTTTGATGTTTCCTATAAAAAACTTGCAAGTGAACATATGACTTGTCTAAATTACCAATGCCCTGACAGTCTCTAACAGGCCTGAGGGGATCAACATTCACCCAAGCATTTTTTTTGCATAAGTTCTTCTAAGTTCCCATACTTTGACATGCCTATGAAATCTTTTAAGACCCAAGAAACCTTATTTTGGGATCTCTCTGAGTCGAAGTTTTTGTTCTTGTACCCTTGTTCTCCCAATTTTCCCCTAAATTGGTAAGTCAAAAAGCAGTTCTTTTCTTTGATTGGTAAATATGATTTATCTGCTTTTAGAAGGGAAAAAAAGAAGCACTAAGAAACCTGTAGTGTATTTTCTGCTTCAATAAATGGGTCACACATTGTCAAATTCTGAATACATTAAGCTTTTCTGAAGTTCTGTTTTTCTCAAATACTAGATTGCTGCCTTGGATGGATATCAAAGGGTAATTTATTTTTGTTCTAAATAGACTTTCATTCAGTTCATTTTTGTTTACTTCAAATAATGAATACTTCAAAAAAGATAAATCAGAGAAAAATTAGACTGTTTAAGGAAGGAGAATATTCATTTTTATTTACATTTATGCAGTCATACTGTCCTTCATCTAAAGGCAAGATTATTGTGAACTGAGATCATGATAATCTCTGCTTTGTTCATTTTCTTGTGACAGTGATAAATTTAAGGCAATCTATCCATGAGAAAAATGATCCATGTCAGAAAGTAGCTCCCACCAACTGGAAGATCAAAACTTACCATCATTCTAGGGACTAAATCAAGAACAGTAAACAAAATGCTAACAAAATAGAAACTAAATTGAAACCAAGAAAATCTCATTCACAAGGAATTGCCTAAAAGTTTTGAAATTTATCTGTGCTTTTACTGTATTTTATTTTTGAAAATTGTTTATGAAGTAGTAAAATGTTGGTTAGGTTGAACTAATGTAAATTAATTAAACTTCCCAACTAAAATAATAAAATGTGATATTACACATCCTAGTTCCAAGAAATATTTTTGTCTTAGTAAAGTATTTGGCACAATGTTTAAAGTATCATAAGTGCTCATTAAGTATTTTTCTTTATCCCTTCCTTCATGATATTTATCATGATGAATCATTTAGATTTGGCTTAATTCTCATACTGGGAAAATCCTAAGTACTATATGCCATATACACTCCTAAATATCATTTACCATAAAATAATATTTACCAATTAATAAAAATATGAAAATTTGTTTTAACTCAAAAGTTTCTATCAGCCATGCTCACATTATTTGGTGTCCTTTTTTTTTTTTAACAAAGGTACTTTTCTAGTTTCTTCTAGAACATTTTCATAATATTGAAAACCACATCAGCACTACTAAACAAAGGAAGAAATGAATATGTAAGTGAACTCTAACACCTTCTGGGAACTGTTTTACCTCTACTATGTTAAAATCTATTTCCATTTCTCTTTCAAATTCTATGTTTACTTCTCAAGAGAGTTTCAGCATCTGATAACCCCTACAATGGAAGACTTACTCCATTAGTAGACCTAATCAGCCTCATTTCAGTATCACTTCGAAATTTGTATGCACTTTAAACATACAAAGCATGGTTGCCATAACACAACCTTTATGGCACAGGGACTCTTACCAAGAATCCTTTCTCAATTATGTAAATTGATTTGTTTGCAGGTATAATTTTTTCCAAAGGCAACCACATTCACCATAGAAGATGGTACCTCCAGTGGTTGGAGCTGAGGATCTTCAACAAAAAAGCAGTAGTCAATTGCTCTGATTTTGTTCTACCTGAAAAAAGTTCCATCGTTGGCTTACTCCTGAAATCAACTTTGGTGAAAGTGTGGTCTTCAACTACAAACTACCAGAGCCTAATCAACCACACAAATGACATTTTGGACAATAAACAAATGTTTAAAATATGTAGATGTCTACCTTTCTTTTGACTACTCTGCTTTCCTGTTAGCTCAATATAAAGCTTAACAATTAATTCAAGATACAGAAAAAAGAAAGTGAATAAAACTTTGCAGTCACCATCTCATTTTAGAAAACATTACTTCAGGACATACTCTGCTATCCCTTTGAGTTAATAGGAGTTCATTTTAAAATTTCCTACTGAACATTTTTAAATGTGTATTGACCCACAGACCTATAAATGGTTTAAAGTACTATCAGTAAGAAACCATTAATTCAGGTGTAAGGATATGGAACCATTACAAGATTATACTTGACAAAGTAAGATCTGCAAAAATGTATTTCCATTGGTGCTAAGTAAAAGTAATGTGGAATCTTACAAGGAAATTTGAAATTTAATACATAAGACTTTCCAGAGAAATAAGTTTTCATTACTCCTGTTCTCTTTATTTTCAAACATGTTTATTTTATTCACATATTAGATACTCTGCACTTTAAAATTCAGCTGTATGGCATCCAGTTTTTCAATATTGTTATTGATCAGTTAGTCCCAGAACAAATAAAGCTCTTTAAAACAAATAATAGACCTAGTGCCCTAGAAAATATTTGCCCAAGAGGTTTAAGTAAATTCCTTGCAGTCACTCCAGGATTTGCTATTTTTTTTAAAGGATGTGTAGTTTTGTTTTGTTTTGTTTTGTTTTTCTAAAAAAGCCATTTCTTCCTAAGGGAAGTCTTTATTAAAAGAGTGCTGAATTGTTTATCCTTCTTGATTAGAGTCTGAAGTCATTTTGTTTTTTTTTTTTTCTCTATTCTCTTAGACATAAGATGAGAAACTTATAGAATATTAATATTTAGTATTCAGTTATATGTAAGCATGAAGCTAGCATTTGAAGATAATACAAAATTAAGGATTGCAAAGCTGCCTGAAAAACATTGTTTTACTTAAGTAAGTTTGGGGCTTAAAGTTTGGAAACAGTAAAAGCCACTTTATCATGCAAGCAGATACAGTTTCACTTGGTCCTACAGTGAAAAATCTGAATCATTTTTGACTTTAGAGAGTTGGGTGAAAGGAGTTTGGGTTGACACAGAAAAGTAAACATCACACATGTCCTATTAAAGGACAGGAAATAAGTATCAGTTACCCATAATTCTGGTTACAAGATGGGATGGACAAGAGTCTTCTGGTGCTACATTATTTTCTATCGCATGCCCAGTTCTCTAAGCATGTTTACTCTGTTCTCACTGTCTACCAGGAAAATTCCAGGTTTCTACCCTGCTTTACGTGGGTCATCACTTCCAGCCTTCCACTAGCCACTCCAATAGTGAATGTGCCATAGCTCTGAGAGACTTTATTATAGTATTAGATCCTATATTCTATGAAACAGCATGCTAATCAATGAACTCTGGCACATTCAAACTTACATAATGGGTCTACTTGTTCAAAAAACCCCAAAATCCATTCTATCATTTCCTTCAATCTAGCTGGTGTGTGCTAACTAATTTTTGGAATTCTTTCCAATATAATCTCTGTCCTCTATTGTGAGACTCCACTCATCTCCAGACAGATTATACTGAAAAGTAATTATTAGTCTGGCAGCAGGAAGAAGAGTTAGGCAGATCCTAAGAGGGCATCTGTTGCATTGTAGTGAAAAATCTATTAGTGTCTTTAAAGATGGAGGACACACTGTCTTTAGTATATTGGAGTAGTTTCTCTTAAACAGTTAAAGTGTCAAGACTCATGATGACTATGTTGGACTTAATTTCAAATAGGTAAGTGTTACTATTTCTTTGTCATGATAAATTTGAGCTTGAAGACATTCACTAACTTCACATATTGTAAGCAGCACCATTAGAACTTCTATACAAGTCAATCTGGGAGGCCATGTTGCCTCTCTGATAGCAGACTATCATCACTGTTATACTCTCAGATTGAGCAAAGACATTTTAGAAAGAAATCTGTCTTAAATATGTGAGATACAAATACAGTGCCTCATTAAAAATAATTAATAATGTTACTAGTAAAATAAACCTTTCAGTTCTATTTATACAAAGACCTGTTGCTAGAATAAGTGATACATTCACAACATAATTGCCACAATGTATGAGAAGAAAGGAGTCAAAAAGGTGGAAGTAGAAGGAAACTTTTCAAGGTATAAATTTTTAAACACTTCTTTTTTTAAAAAAAAGTTATTTAATTAGGTTGTATAAGTTGAAAATATAAATAGGAAAGCAGGGGTTTTTTTTTTTATGTTGAAGGACAGCTTGTTAAAATTGAAAGTAATTCAGGCAAATAACACGGAGTTTGAGAAGAGAGAAGGTCAATATTTAGTTGGTTTCTGTTGGTAAGTCAGAGATAATAGAATGATTGTTATGTGGCAAACATTTTTAAGTGATTCATGACTATTGCATTTGTGATACTTATAACAACCTTTGAATAAGGATTCCCATATCAAACAAGATCTTCCAAGATAAAGGGATATGCATGTTCTGGTGGTGAGTGGGGTATGATGGTATATATCTGAGAAGGTGTGACTTTATTCCTCTGAATTTATGTACAATATTATAAATGAATATTGCTTCAATAATTTTTTAAAAGGGAAGAAAGTGGAGATTGTAATGCAAAATAACTGACTTTTGTTAAAATTTCAACTTTCTTAATTCTCAAAGTTATATATAAAATTTAGTTCACAGAAAATGACTGAGTTCCTTTGGAACAGAAATGTTTTGTTCATTGCATTGCTAAGAGCAAACTAGTATAAAACAAAATGGAAATATGTGTTCAAAAAGTTCACGTGCTAGTGCGACTAAAAAAATAAAAAAAACATAATCATATAAATGATTAGAAAAATTATGCATGTGAAAAGGAAAGATTTACAATTTGAGGGGAAAGTTAGGATGTATTGTATTTTTTAACTTTAATGTTACATGGTATTCTTAAAAATGCAAACACCAAGCAAATTTTGATGTAATTCTCTATTTCTAGGGAAAATATGCAAATTAATAATTACCTGGAAACTAGACACATGCAAACACTTCTTCATACAAATCAGTTTTATTTGTTCTTTTATAAGCTATTAGCATTCGTTTGGACATATTTTTTGTTAAATTGCTTTACTTAATGAGGTGTGCTATGAACATGATATTGCTAACCTAGATACTCAACATAGATAAAAAGAAATCAGTCTTCTTCAGTTAATAAGCTTTCAGAACAAAATTAATTAGTGATATTCTTAATTTGTATTTTTAGTATTTAACTCTAATCACATACTCTGGTTGCCTAACATATAAAAATAAATGTGGCTTATAAGGTATTAGAATGCCTTACACAAAGCATTGCTGCAGCAAAATATTCAGTTAATTACTTTTGTAATAGGTAACATTTTAGAAAAAAATTAGAAAGATCGAAATAAGATATCGGTTGAAACAATGAAATAGGTAACCTGGATGAGATCATAGCTGTCCTTCAAAATGGATATCCAGAAGTCACACTGAGCATTGAGAAAGTGAACATGAGCACGGTGCTTACATGCATCAGATTTTAAATTCCGAATGTGCAGACCTCGACAAAGACTATAGCTTAAAATGTGGTGTTAACTACATTTTACAAGTTTAAGACAAAACAAAACAATTGCATGTATCCAAAGGACAAGTTATATCTTTAAATGTATTTTTAGAATCCCGATCCAATTATTTCCAGTAAAAATATTTACTTGTCACATCTCCATCTCCATTCTCACTTCTTGTCTTGAACTTGGCCTTAACTGACCATAACTTTTCATTCCTATTTTCTGACTATATCAAAAAGAAAGCAACTATTCAGTAGGAAAATAACTTGTTCTTCAAAATAAAAATAGGCATCATAACAACTGATGGTTTTGTAGGTTTAAATCTAGTCTAATAAAAAAGATTTTTCTTGAATGTTTAAATTATTTTCCATCTAAGTTGAGAAATCAGGAAGGGAAACTCAATGAGGGAATTTTAGAGTTGATCTCTAAAATGACTGGGATCAACAGACTCAGCAGATTGCAAAGCACCTGTCTCATGTGACCCTGTCTTCTGGTCAACATGTTTCTCAACAAGGTTGTTAGAATCAAAAGGAAATAATATAGCAAATGACTATCCACATGAAATACACAGATACATATATGTAAAAGGTTATGGTTCATTTATGGTCTTAGCAAATGATTAGGATCCATTCTAATTTATCACCTAAGTTAATTATATCACTTGATAAGCTACAAATATAAAAATAGTCTAGGCTATGAATGACTCAGTATGCAATAGCATTTTATACATATTCCTTGTTCTCATAACTAAAATTCAAAAAATTCTTCCCATAGGATCTTCCCATTCCACTTTCCCCATAATCCTTCCCTCATTCCCACATGTGGTCATCGAGTTCAGATGAAATCTTACAATAGCATTACAAGAACAAAATTATATGTCCTAATTTTCTAGAAAGGTGTTCAAATAGGAGAGGCTTAGTGTATGTTATAGCAAAGAGAAAGCTTAGTCACATTTTAAAATAAATCTTTTGCAGCTGAAACCATCACCCTAGCCTATCCATTGACATTCATTTATATCTGCTACTAAATCAGGAGACAAAAGAGCATAAATATTGGTTCAGAGTCAGCTATTTTCAGAAAGAAAATATCATTTTGAGATAGAACCATAATCTATCCAACTCAGGCTTGTGTCTCTTAATGAAAATAAAACTGAAAATTGGGGGAGGGTTACTGTTATCCTTGATAATATACCTGAAACAGTCTGAATGTTCTTTTCATAGACTTTTATGAACTGGCCAACTTTGAAATTACCCAGCTGATATCTTCACAGTTGCTCATAAAGATGGAACAAAAGAGCCAAGTAGGTTTGAGCATTTCCCTACTTTATTTCTTTGGCAAGCAGCACACTTAGGGTATTATCCATTGATAATGTCAGGGGATTCAGTGATTCCTAAAAAAAAAGAAAAAGAAAGAAAAGAAAAAGGTATCTAAATTTGGAAGAATGGTAGCAAAAACAGTTTAAACAAAAAATCAGCACTATTGTTTATTTTTCCATTTGATTTTAGTTCTGATTATTTATGGTTTTGAATTCTGAATTGTATCCACCTACAATATCTCAAAGAATATGAGTAAAGAAGGTTCAACAGATTTTTTTATTAGGTAAAATTTACCAAATAATATACTCATTATACTTTGAGATATGTACCTGAGTATCTTATTTAATTTTGATATTAAGCATATGAAATATATTGGTGTTCTGGTTATGCCCATTTTGAATTTGGAAAAACTGAGAAACCTCAAGATTAACTTGCTCAAGTTCATAGAGCTTGTGTGTCTCAGGACTTTGAACTAAGATCGTGCTATTTACAGAACTGGAGTCTTTCACACCAATACAAAATCCCAAAGGACACAACTTTAAAATCCAATAAAGCAAAAACTTCATTTTACTCTTTGAAAATAATGAAAGAATCTTGTCCCTGATGAAGCTCCATTTTTGAGAATGAAAAATTTAGTGGACCAAGCAGATCCCAACTCATCATTTCTTTCAGGTTCTTGTAGCCCAGTTGTTACTAAGGTCAAGATCATGTAAGTCTTTCCCTAAAAACTAAACAGGAAGACTGAAAAAATACAACTGCTATCATTCCACCAATTAAACACTTAATGAAACATTTGCATTTAAGCAAAGGAACTAGAGATAACATTCTTTTATTGGACAGTATCCAACTGATATTGTCACACCAGGAAATCTTTGAAAGTATTGTCATCCCTAGCAAGGAATTATAGAAAACAGGGCCTTATACAGTTATCCTGACAATGTTTATGGCATGTAAATTAACAGCTAAGCAAATTGAATTATTTGTTACTTCAAAATCAAATGTGACATCTGCCTCCCATCCCCAATTTCCACACCCATGGGACATAACAGGAAAGAGATGTAAACGTATGTTCAGTAGACAAGCACAGTCATCTAACTTCAAATCCTGGTTAAATGTGACTGTAAACAAGTTGTCTTTTGGAAGCTTTAGTCTCTCATCTATAAAATGGGGCTAATGACACTGTTGACAAACCCAGTAAGTGATTCTAGCCATCGCCATTAACTAAGCTATTACAATTATTGAAAACATCAATGAAGATCTTTTAAAAGACACACAAGATACATACTTTGTTTCTCTAGAATGTTAATGTAATTGTGAACTACAATACATATCAGGAAAATACATTAGCCATTTTCTCGAAATTTTTAACAGGAAAATTGATGTTTCTCAGTACATCTTTTGCGGAAACTATTTTAAGCATGTTTATTCTCCTCTTCCTATTAGAAGAACTACATGCTTGAGGGTTCATAATCTTTGACATGGCCTGTAAGTATTATTTACTCATCTCTGGGCTAGGATAACCGAAGCTAAAGCAACAACTAAATCACCTACCTTTTTTCTAAAACCTACCAAAAACCAAAGACTAGGTGATTTTAGAAAATATGAGCATAGCATATGACTTTTGCAAGTGACAGCTATGATGCCTATAGTCTACACAGTCAAATTTGTAAGGATTTTGAATTAAATATAATTATAACAACATGAAAATTATATGTATTAGAAACCATCTTGGAAAAGTATTCACAAGCATTAAAAATAGCTATATAGATTGGTTGGTATAGAGATTGTGCACTTTATTCCTATCCTTTTCAAAATGTTTTATTGTTCCCAAAAGAAACTTATACTTTAAAGACAATTTTAGTTTTAGAAGAAAAACAGCCTTTCTCAATAAGCTCTGAGAAATTTTTCTGGTATCACCTCTTAGATAATGCTACTATTATACATATTTTCAATACAAAAGTAATAGATGAAGTCACTAATTT
Source organism: Uropsilus gracilis (assembly GCA_004024945.1). NCBI lineage: Eukaryota > Metazoa > Chordata > Mammalia > Eulipotyphla > Talpidae > Uropsilus > Uropsilus gracilis. The sequence continues at coordinate 97,324 of PVHY01002440.1, forward strand.
TATGTATAGTGAGAACAGAGAATTTTAAAATCCTATCTCAAGTCCTATCTTATACCCAGATGTAATTACTAAGAATAATTCAGTGTATATGCATTTTATCAGTGCCCTCTCTTTCTAGCTATGTAATTTTTATTATATATATATATGTCTATATATGTCTATATATATATATATATATATATATATATATGAGGCAATAGTTTAACTATCTTTCCATAAGTATTTAAGGGTTAACTATATATTTGTATCTTTCTACATTAATACCTAGAATTAACTTCACATGAACTGCCATTTCAGTCTTTTGCCTCAATAACACCTGCCTGTCTAGAAAGCTTGTGCACATAAGCTAGCATTTCTTTGAAATCACCTATAGAGCCAAAATTTTACAGTTAATATGTTTATGTAATTTAAGTGTCAGCACATCTTCATGTGTCAGGTTGTGATAAATTTAAAATTTTCTGAATAGCTTTCTGGAGTAACACTCTACACCAAAAAATTCTGCATTAAAAAAAAATGCTCCATTTTTTTTTTAGTTCCAAACTTCTTCCACCATCAGTACCTTATCATTTTGAGACCGCAGTTCCCATCCCTTGTGACTAGAATAAATAACCCATGAATGTAGAACAAAATTAATAAAATAACAGTACTAAGTGAAACTGTTGTATTTCATCAGTGGATATTTCTTTCTACTGAGACTGTGATTCTATGACTCAGCAGAATCTCCTTGGACACCTTGTCCATATCTAGGAGGAGACACATAGCTTGTCAGCTTTTTCATTTACATGGGAGGGGGGGAGGGCTATTTCTGAGCAGTTGAACATCTGAGATTTTGATAGGACACCATAAATTTACCTGTTTCCACTGTTCCCAGGACTGATTTTACTCTACCAAATGTAAGAGGGTCTTCTGTGAGGGGCTGGGGCAAACTCCAGGTAAAATACAATGAAAAAGGTTATCTTCTGACATCAACAAACCTTTCTCTTTGGTTAGCAACTGTCTTCTCTTCTACTACCAGGTACCTATGATATGGAAGACACAGGGAGAGCATCATCCACTTCTGGGTAGAAAGCCATGCTTCCTTAACTCTCTCCAACCAAACACATACTATTGCCAAATTATACCAAAATAGTAAAAAAAAAAAAATCACTTTTGCATAAATTTGAGTGATTTATCTAGTTGAAAGAACTCTTTATGTTGCATTAGTCTAGGTAACTTTTTAATTAAGAAAAGAAAATGCTATTATTAATGGGAAAAATGATGAATTTAATGTTGCACTCTATCTTCATTCTCCACTATTGAAGGATATTCAGGTCTTGCCCCAAGATACATAAGCTATTCGTCAGGTGACATCCCCAATAAACATCATACCTTTGAAAAATGTAAACTTTCAGGCTAAAATTATGGCGATCGTCTAACTCTACTCATGAAATTAGTCAAATATCTGAAAAATCCAATTATGTCTATGTAGATACAAAAACAATATTATGATTGTGTATAGTTGTGGGGCTTTCCAAGTTAAATTACACTGTTCCAAAAATGACCAGTCTTCCCTCAGGCGATGCAACAGTAATTACAGTCACGACAGTGGAATGAGTGAGGATGGTGGTTCCATTAACTTTGCCCCTAGAAGTCCATTTGTACAGACAGAAATAATTTTTGTACAGACAGAGGGAATTTTTAAATTCCCTCTCTGTACAGTGTCCCTAGCACCAGTTACTGTCACTGGGCACATGCCAGCGAAATGATGGTGAGATTTCAGTTAATCAAATCATAAGCAGCCCGGTATGTTTGATTTGGCAATTCCAACAGAAGTGTCTGCTAAATTGATTTGATATGAAGCCCAAGCAGTGATTTAGAAAGCCAGCTGTGGCTTCTTCCTAATGAGGAGTCCTAGGCAGGAGAGTCAGGCAACACAGACTGTGGGGAGGTGTAAGGAGTACTATCAATAACCCCAGCACCATGAGAGCTTAAAGTGATAAAAACAAGAGTAAAAACTGGAAGGAGAAAGTGAAAAGTGAAATTACACAAGTTAGTCTGGAGGTATCTTTATGTGCATGAAAACTTGAATAGATTTTCTTACTAGCTAGGTCTTGAGAAGTACAGAACTTCTGCTTATGCTATATGAGCCTTGAAAGGGAATTTATTGACCAAAAGAAGCAAAGTTCAAGGCTTTAGTTAGCTTCAGGTAAGTCAGGAATATTCAAAAGGATGCTATCTTTTGAATTATCTTCCTCTGGTTCCCTGAGAGCATGAAAGCTCTGAGGACCTGAGGGAACCTGACTGGCAGAAGCCACATTTTAAATGTGGGTGGTTGGTTGGAGGCTTTTGCCCATTTCAACCCGATTTCAGTATGATTTCATTCCCTAGGTTTCAGTTATTGTTTGGAAAAAACCTGATTCAGTCATATTCCATCTCAGATCTCAGAGAGAAACTATAGTAAGCCCTATATCCACGTGTATGGCAAGGAGGCACTAGGTAGGTTCACTGTCCATCGGGGCAGATGGATAGAGTCTTCAAGCTTTTGGTGGATATTACAGGCTTCCATGCTCCTGTGCATAGCAGTTGCCAGACAAATGCAATTTAATGACAGGATTTTATTTACAAGAGTATTCAACAGGGAAAATGAAAAATCCTCAAAGTGACAAGTGGCCAGTTATTTCACCCCAAGTACTGAAAGTCCGAAAGTCCCAAGCACATGTCTATGATGGTACCCTTCTTCTCTTTGCTTCTTCTCTCTCTAGCATTCTCAGCTGATCCACTTCCCCAAGGCTCTTCAAATTTCCTCCACAATTGTTGATGCCCAAATCAGCTATCCAAATCTACCACCTTGCTGTGGCTCCAAGTGCTTCCTTTACCAGGCCTGCCTACCTTTGGGTGTGTCTGGCCATATTCACTAAACCTGCCTTCAGCAGCCCCTGGTCACCCCCGGCCTGCCATTCTGACATCTGACTCCACACTGGCTACTTCTCAGCCACCCACTCTCCCACCATGGCTCCTTGTCACCACCAGCTCACTCTTCCAGGGTGCTTCCGCTGTCCAAGCCATGTGAACTTGTGCTCAGTCCTCCATTCTCCTCTCTTCCTTTCCTCTCTCCTTTCTCCTCCCCCCCCCATTTTCCTGCTTCCCATTTTCTCTAGAGGTTCTTTCAGACTCCACCCACCAGGGCATTTTGGCACCCATAAATTTTTAACTGTGTCACTACACTGTATCAATATCAGTTATTTTAACCTGAAGTTCTTTGCATCATCCTTAAAGCAATGAACAATTTCAAGGAAGAATAGTCAAGCAAATATACAAATGCTATTCCCAGGACATGAACAAATAGATGCTAAGGAGGCAAATGCCCTAATTGTTCAAAACAAAAAATTGAGTATAGCTTGGTGACCAATGAATATTTCAGAGTCATCATGATGAATAATGGTATATATGAGGTTTAGAAAAGATCTTGCTAACTCTATTTTATAAGCTTCCTATCTAAAGAACAGGAGATTCAGAAAAATGAAATAACTTCTCCAAAGCTGCGGTTAGTGTAACTAGAATTATACTTGTAATCAAAGGTTCCTTGCATTTCCTTCCGACCAGCACATAGGAATCACCAACTAAACTATTATCACAAGAATTATATGATACTAAAAAATGATTCCATCAATGGATGAAAGTCCATAAATGATGGAAAACAAGTTTTCTTCATTTTATGTTTTTTAAAGAACATTAAAAAGGAAAACATGGTCCTGATTGAGGATTTTTCTAGTTTTGATGGGCCATTTTTTGGTCATTCTTTTGTGCACTGAGTGAAAAATAGGCCCAGGAGCAAATCTATCATGGTTTTTAAGTCAAAAATATTAGCCACATGTAGAGTAACAGTACATTAGAGTTGCTTTGCTGCAAAATTTGTATGCTCCATAATATAACACAATTATAATTTCTATGAAATTATAATTTTTCTATGAAACGCATCATTTCAAATGAGAGCTATAACTTTGATATAAATTTATACCTCAATAGAGAAAAAATCCAAAACTTAAATGTAAACATGAAAAGAAATTTTGAACAGAGCTATAAAATTTGTTTTAAGAATTTCATAAAATAAACCACAACTCAGAGCAAAATTTTATGTTGTGATCTCTAGTACCAATGCACGCTTTCAATATGCTGTATATATACCATGATAAACTTAGTACTAACTGGGGTTTATTTTACAAATACAAGATTAATTTAACATTCAAATCAGTTAACAGACCATATCATATTTGCAGATTAAGACAAAAGTCATACAATTCTTATAAAATTATTTCAATAAAAACTTTTGACAAACATCATTAAAATTTCTTTTCATACTAGGAATAGAATAAAAAATCTTTAAATTCCAAAGGGCATCCGTGAATAAAAGTTAAAATGCCACTTAACAGCAAAATAGTAAATGCTTTCTCCCTAACATCAGCAAGAAAACAAGGATGCTCTCCTCATTTCCAGTCAGCATTTGCTGGAGTAATAATATAACAAGATGAAAGAAGATAATAACAGACATGAAAATTGCAAAAATGCAGTAAAATTATCTTTATCTTTGTCAAGTAGATGACAAGACTTTTATATTAAATGACAAGATTATGAAATTTAGAAAATCCTAAGAAAACTACCAGAAAAATACTACAATAGCTAAATCAATTATATTTATATACAAATTTTGAAGATGAAATTAAAAATACCATGCATAATGGCATCTAAAATAATAAATACATGCATATACTTAATTGAACATGTGTAAGATAGCTACAGTTAAAGATACAAAATATTTCTAAGCTAAAGTGAACTTAAATAACTGAGAAATACACTATATTCAGCATAAGATTCTTTATTACTAATATATCAATTTTCCCTAAATTAATCTGCTAATTGTGTATCATATCAATCAAAATATGATCAGAATTCTTTCTAGAACTGTAAAGGTTTATTTCAATCATTTATTTCAAAATTTATTTTAAGATGAAAGAAGTAGAAGTCAGAAAATTGAACTTATTCTATTTAGCTTTACTATAAACCTGTAAGCAAATAAATAGCATAAACAAAGTAGGACAACAAAATAAGGAAAAAGACTCACACAGGTCACTTTCAACAATGATATCAAAGTAATTCAATGGTAGAAATAAATATCTCTTGAATGACAGTGAAACAACTAGTTTTCCAGAAGAAACAAATCTATTTTCTCCATACTTACAAGTCAAAAACTAGAACCAGTCCAGATGTCTACCTAAAGGAGAATAAATAGTGTAATTGTTATTTGATGGCCTTCTACTCAGAAATAAAAAGAGAAAAGATCTTTTTATATATGCAACAACATAAATGAATCACAAAATATCTTGCCAAATGAAAAGAGTCAGATACAAAGTAATACATGCTACTGGAGTCTGTGAAATTCCAGTAAAACTAACCCATGGTAATGGAATAGAGCAGTAATTAATTCCCAGGCCAGGAGGTTCCATGGGACATGAAAGAATTTTGTATGATAATGAAGACTGATTCTTGATATGCAACTTTCTCTCATTTGGAATAGAATGTGCAAACATGACATAATGTTGACAATGTGTGAATGTGAATGAAGAGCACAGGAAATTAACATTACTCTCATGACTTTTCTACAGGCTTAAAAATTTATTTTAAGTAATAATTCTTTTTAAACAAAGTAATTCATTTTGTCCAATCTAATTCTAAAAGGGATTTGAAAAAGCATATTAATGATAATATGTGCAAAATTATAATCACGTAAGAATGCATAATAAAATAAAATTTAAAATGAGGCCTATAAAGAAGTAAGACCAAGAATATATGCTTGCAGATATGCAAAGTATGTATATTTGAACTTTAAATTAATCACTGTGCTTTTATAAAGCCCAGTAAAATACCAAGTTACATAATTATCAACAGAAATATGAAGAATTTATCTTTGTCACACTGTGAATGCCATGCTAACCTTATAAAATTATATAAAGCAGTTCTTTCTCCTTTTCTAAGTTCTGCACATTTTATATGATATGGGAATTGTATTCTTTAATGTTTGAAGGAATTGCCTATTAAACTACCTCTTTGTGAGTCATTTTATTAGTAGTACTTTGAGCACTATTTTAGTTAATTGTCTGCTTAATGGTGTATTCAAGCACTGTACTTTATTCTGAGTAAATTTAGGTCATTTATATTTTCCCAAAAGTATACAATTTATTTTTAATATCTGTTATAGCTATTTATCTTTTTTTCTTTCCCTGCACTGATCCTAAAGGTTTTTTCCATGTATCATTTTCTGAAACACACAGACACCAAGAAACCAAAACTTTTACACTATTTCTCCTGGTACATTGTCTATGCTAAGTCATTATTTCTGCTTTTATTTTTATATCCTTCTAAAAACTATTTTCATATTTTCTTCTTTTTATTCTAGCTCTTTTATTGAAAGTCTCTCTCCTTTATTTTCACTATTTATTTTTGCCCATCCCTTTCAGTATGAATTCTTTTACATAATGAATTTAGAACTGACTTAAACCTTTCACTTGGTTTTACTTATATAATAATAAATTGTGATACTAATAATTATTTTTTCATCAAGATAAAAAATGCATGAATTTTGGACTATTCCTCCCCCAAAATACTTTGTTATTCACTTCTAAGTTTAAAATGGAAGAATTGTGATGGTTATAATTTCTAAATTCTATTTGAAATTTCTAACTAAAAATATTTTGAAGATGTTCATGAACTTTGGAAAGTAATGTATCATATTTTTGATTTTTGGTTGTAAAATTTTCCTATATCTTGTTAGGTATTTTCTAATATTATTCAGATTTTCCACTTCAGTATATTTTGGTTTAGCCAAACTATTTCAAAAAGGAAGTGAGAGTGATATTTTCAGGCTTCCCAGATTACTTATATGTCTACTAATGTTTCTTTATAGCTCTGTACTTGCTTAGGTATTTTTATTATTTTTTAATTCATACTTTACATTTCATATGCTTTATGTGTTTGCTATTTGTACTTCTGAAGGCATTTGGCTTTTAATTCAAATTTGACATTTTTGCATTTTTCCATTTGTGTTTGTGTTATTTGGATACGTAAATTATTTAATACTTATAGCTGTTGGAGTCAGAAACACTGATTAAAAGATAAATCAAAAACAAAAGTTTGCTAGGTGTTATTGAGGTCTCTCAGTAAAGAAACAGCTGAACCATGGAAGGGTACAAGGACACACATTGCACTCTGCGGGCACTGAGTGAGGACACACTTTTGGGCGAAAGGACATAGCATAGGACTTGGCAAGTTCTGCTCACAGTCTGAGTGAGACAGAGAGTCCAAGAGATAAATGGAGAATGGGGATCACGAAGTCAGTCTTTTAATCCCAGATTCCGGGGTGTGTCTCAGGTATCTGCAGCAGCCATGGCAAGGAAACGTCTCCTCCTCCAAGTCCTTAGTAGCGCTGTGCTTCTGCCACACAATACGAATAGTCTCCATCAGGGTGATTCTCATTTTGTCCAGGAGGAAAGTAGCAATATTTCCAAAATCTGAACCTTAATATTCTGTCCCTTACTAACAAGGATTGAGCTGAGGTCAGAGTTTCATGATAGGAACTCAGCTGGACAGAGAATTAATAAGACCTTGCGGAAGGAATTTTGAAAACAGCAAATTGAAAACCTGAGATCCCTGGAAGTGATAGAAACAGTTTTCTTTTTCACTGCTAATCCCAAGCCTGCGCTTGTCTTTCTCCAGTTACATTCCCACCCTCATCCATATTCTGCATTTAAACTTAGCACTGGCAACCCACCTCCTTCTCGCCCTGCTTCAGGGACCAGCTAAAACTAATATTTTGTGACATGCAGTCACACTCCATGCTTGCTTAAATAGGGATAAAACTATTACCAACCTTCCTCCTGGGTGGAGAAAGGAAATTACCAATAACATGTAAATCCCAGGGAAAGTACAAGGTGTTAGATGCAAATGGAAAGTGCTAGCTAAATGCTAAAGAGGATGAAGGGAGGACCAAAAAACAAAAAACCTGTTCTTACTGCTCTCGATAAATTGGCATCTCCTTTATTTAATTGGTAAGGATAGTTTCATTGTCCAAACGTCTGACTGTAATAGCTTTACCACCCATAAAACTGTAAAAAGATAATTTTATCACATTAAAAATCTTATCACTACAAGTATGTTACGGATGCAGTGGAGCAGTCACACTTCTTATTTGATAAACCCAATTTGGTTTTTATAAGGCAAATTTTTACTGGTAGATAAAAGCACTTCTAGGTGAAGCATAGAATGCAAGGGCAAGGGTATCTATGATGCTTTATCTGACAGAAAGTTTTACTGCTCCGGAGATATAAGCAGCTGACCTAATAAAACAGACACTTCCAAAATTCATTCTATAAAAGTTGGGATGTTTACAGTCACACTGCCTTTCAATTCCAAATGCAATCATGATATATAGTTACTATAATCGTCCATGCACATATTTTTGACAACTGTACCATTTGTTTTTATTTTTCAAGATAATCACCCTGAATTTTAAGTAACAAACAACCAATAGCACAAGCTCTTGACAAAATGTTGATGCAATGAGCCATTAATGAACTCTAAAGAAAATTTTTCCCCATGACATGACTCCCCAACCCCACATCCACCATCTTCCTCTGTTTTAATTTCCTGAGAACTCTTTATATTCTTTTTTATCCCCAGAAATCTGGTATCTTTTAATCTCATGACATGAGGTTTCTTTATGTTTCAAAGCTCAAAAAACATACTTGTTCAGTGAAATAATAAGAGTGAAGTGATATGAACAAAGACTTTATGAATAATTCTCAAATGTCTGCCTAAAGTTTGGTGATGTTATTTTGCAGTCAAGTTTAATTTTTGTGTAGTACTGATTGAATTAAAAATATGGGGACACATGTTCACACCTTGATTAGACATGCATAAATCTATTGTTAAGATTCTATAAACAAGAACAGTGTAGTATTTTAGCTGTCTCAGAACAGTTATCCTAGTATTTTCACAAGTACTTTTATAAGAATGTTATTTCTATGTTCTATTCTTATCCTATGAAAAAATATATATATAAAACTTTAAGTATATTGTGTAAAGATCATTTCTATTGTTAGTATAATTCCTATTTTATTATTATTAATCAGTATGGTACAGTCTTGTATAAAGGTCATTTTTAAAAAAGAAATTTTTCATATAAAATTCTTAGAAAAAAAGCAAAACTTCTATTATATTATAAGTAATCTTGGAAAGTTCTATAACAAAAATTTCTCCCCCAAATCAAAAGTCTTAAATAGAAGGAGCATGTTTTGCTGGTGTTGAATTAAATGACTCTAAAGCATTGCTAATACCTCGGATTTCATTTTTCAATGTTTTTAGAAATTTATTTTATATATATATAATATATATATATCATATATATTCTGGCATCGCTATATACCCCATAATTCTCCTGCCACATATCACCCATGAACCATCACTGTGATCCTTTGTGCTTATTCCTCCCCTGATTTTGTCTCCCTCTCATTTCCTTGCTGTATTCTTCAGTTCTGTTATCAGCTTGCTAGTTTTAACTTTTTCTCATCCTTTTGTTTGGTTTCTGTATATCCCACATATGAGTGAGACCATTCGGCATTTCTCTTTATCCTTCTGACTACTTTTTGGCTATTATAATTCCTTTCAGCTCCATCCATTTTGCCGTGAATGATGTGACTTTTCTCTAGTTTCTTTCACTCCTGACCACAAGATGGCTGCAATGAGTCCATGTTTGTTTCTACAGTTAATTTCTACAACATATATAGTGCATATAGTCAGGAAAAAGATAATTTGATGAAGTAATATATATACATATGTTATTAGTCCTGGGTGCACTGACTTATAGTGTTTACCCTAGTAATAAACCAAGTCACCACTTGAAAATTAAAAACTAGTTAGCAGATTTCATGCAAGAAAAAGACTATATTTACAGAAACCATAAATATCCAAGAATAGACTTAAGAAACAACTGAGAACACAGAATAATAAACTAAATTACTACCAAAGAACATGAAAAGATCACTTTATCAAAACCAAAATACTTATTCTGGTTTGGGTAACCTGACTCATCATTTTACAGATACCAGCAGGTCTTTCACAAATAATCTCCTTATCTGAGATAAAATATAGAATTTCTGAGAAATTCAGAATAAAGTAAGTAATATCTAGCATTAATTTTTATAGGTCATAAATTAGGACAGTGTGGACATGATTTATGAACATAGAGCAATTGGGAAATAAATCAAAAAATACATCAAAATGCATAGCAGAATTTAAAATATGATAAGTAGCTTTATTATTCAATAATAATTTGGGGATAGTATTTACGTGGCGTGAGTGATGATAGGAGCACTGTCTGTACTGTTCAGATTTTACTCCAACATAAATTCCAGAAAAATTAATAAGCAAAAATGTTAAAAGAAAACTTGATTTTTTTAAATGTGAATATTGAAGGGTATCAACGTGAGAAACAAATACCAGATGGCAGAAAAGAAATATTGTGAATGCTGATTACATAAGATTCCACTAAAGATAGAACAGTATGGAATAGATTTATTCTCCCATCTGAAAAACTAGACACAATATATGAAACCAAGTTTTTAGGACACTAGAATCAGGCAGCAAAACACAATGTCCCTGAAAATGGAAAACACCTAGACATACAAAGCTTATTTTCTGCTAAGAAAAAATTATAAATTACCTACTAAGATAAAATTATCTACAAGGTAAATTTATAAATTAAAAATGTATTTATTTATTTATTTATTTATTTATTTATTTACTTACTTATAAGCCCATCAAATTTTGTATGAGGCTGCTAAGGAAGTCAATAGAAGGTGTAGAAAAGAATACAGGAAACTTGAGAGATGATGAATGTGTTCACTGTCTTGACTGAAATAATGGTGTTAAAGATGTACTATACACTAATATTTGTCAAGCTGTTCCCTTTGAAAATGTGCAGTTTATCCCATGTCAGTTATACATCAATAAATTTTGGGAGCAGAGGAGGGTAAACCACATTTCATTCCATAAAGGTAAAAAAATTGACATTAAATTATCATAAACAAAGTTAGAGAAACTCCAAGTTTCAAAAAGAAAAAAAAAAGTATGCAACTCGTGTCCAATCATGGTCTAATTTCCTTAATATATAGTTATTGCAGATTAACAAAAAAAAAAAGACAAACAGGAAATGGAAAAATATATAAACAGATGATCCATAGAAGAAGTTGTTCAACTTTCCTCACATTAGATAAGTACAAGTTAAACCTATAAATTAAAGTCAGTCAGAAAGTCTGATGTACTCTTTTAATAGGAATATAAGGAAATATGAATTTTTGTATAAAGTTTTTTCATGGTGGAAATATAATGATATGTTGTTAGAAAAAAATTGCCAAGAGTCAATAACTTTTACATTTTGCCATGATGTGTGTGTGCACATGTGTGTGTGTGCACATGTGTGTGTTATATAGACCCTCTAAATATGCTTAGAACATAATCTGTGATCACTAAGGGAAAGGTCTATACACATCAAAAACAAAATTTTTAGTTTTTTTGTTACTTTTTAAAAGAAAAAGTGTTAGTCTTTTAAAAAAAAAAAACTTCTATGTGTTTTAAAGCAAATAAGCAAATTTAAGCCCTTTTGGATCAATTTTTTGTTTACATAGCAGTTAATGTTTATTATAAACATGACCAAATTATGCAGTATACTAAACATATTCATAAATGATAAACTGATAAAAATAATAACAATGAAATCAGCATAGAATGAAAAATCAGTTATCACTAGCCTTAACTCATTTTATATTGGAAAAAAGAAAGTCATTTTATTCCACAAAGGAAACCAATTCTGTTGCTGAAATAAAATGAGGAATCACAAGTGCCTACAAATATGTGTGGAAATAATAAACAATTTGTCATGATGCTTCATAAGTGGAAAAAGAGAAATTGTATACAACTATTCTTCAAACTAGTAATCAAAGATATTGTGAGCCACAGAGAAAACAATTTCTAAAATTCCATCAGTACCAGCCTGAGAACTTTTATGTTGGTGACTAAACAAGCAGCCAAAGTGACAGAAATATAGTGAAAGATTTTTGTTTAAGTAATTAGAAAGAATGTGAGGAAAAAAAACTTTTGTGTAATTTACTGAGTCAAGATCAATTCTTTCCCCAAATTACATTAAGTCACTCTAAACTTCTGAAGACATATTCTTTAAGTTAGAGTATGTCTTTCACAGAATCTCTTATTATTCAGCCATTGACCTCTATACATTGCAGGTGTTGCCTGAAATACCTTCCTTACTTTTGTTCACCTATTTGAGTTCTATCTACTTCAAGGAAAATCTTAAGCACTTAGTTTTTACCTTTATCTTGAAGGAGGCATCAATGTACCCCACAATTTAGACCCGAGGGTCTTTTTTAAGTATGATAATAGTATTATTTTTAATATTTTTCACCTTTTGTAAGGTTTTAATAGTTACAGAAAGCAGAAACTCTTCACACTACTTAATATATAAGTGAATGAAATAATTTTCTTACCATAAAATTCACATATTCATCAGGAAACTAGAGGTTGCAGCACTATAAAAGTATAGTGACCTTTTAAAAACAATCATAATACATTCATCTGGAGTTGAGAAGAGAGTAGCTAAGTGCCAAGTTTAGGGACACAGACATTGTTCTACAGGCAATATGGAACCTATGATTCTTTAATTGAAGTAAAATCCAAATGTAAATAAGGACAGGGTAGTATTGATACCAAATGTCTAACTATTCCCTAGCACCCCTCAAGACAAAATTGCTTATTGGAATGGCTTATTATTAAAAGAGGCCCCATTTATCATCTGTTGACAAAGGATAAAACAGCTTATCTGAAGAACTATCTTGAGCTAAAGAAAAATGCAGTTAAAGAAAAAAGTGCTAAAAAAGGAGTTGGCATCAACATAGCCAATACATTGAATAAAAGAAACCTTGGTCAACAGTAGAAAGAACAGATATTGAAACCAAATATGGTTCTGGATTTTCTTCATGCTCAGTTTATTATACAAAATATAAGGTTGACATAAAGCATTTGCAGAACTGAATTTCACATGGGAAAATTGTAATAAAATAATTTAGTATGCATGTATGAATAAATGCATTACTCATTCATTCATTCAATAATGACTGAATAGGAATTTCTGGCCTCAGGCACTATACTAGGAACTTGGGAAGATGAGCAGAGTACCTCACTTTGAGAAGATTCTTTTATACAGCTCTTTGTATCTCTGTCACCATTATATTTGAAGCTGCCTTCCTCCATTAGCCTGGGAGCTGCTGAATGAACATATCTAAGCATAGAGGACTGCCACTCTCTTAGAGATGAAACTGTAAGAGACAACAGTATGCAAACCTTAATGGGACAAGGTAAAGAAATGAATAACATCTTCCTACACTTGCCTCCTCACATCTTCACAGATTGGAGAATGACTTATCTTGCTTGTGGAGATTATGGAGACTGCTAACAGCTATCCTCCAGCTCTCCCTTCTTTATTCTCCTATAAAAAGCACTAATTTTATCATGAAACTTAGGAAAGTACATTTTGGAGGTGGTGTTTGGGATACTAACTTCCAACCTGATCTATTAAAAGACACTGAGGAAGAAATAATGGAGAGGTGGCTACTCAAAGCTACTTTAATTGCCTTGAGGGAAACAGGGAAATGAGGTTAAAATTTTCTTTTAAACTGCTTGGCTTCATTCCCTCTATGATTTAAGCAGTATTCTGGGTTATAGCCCCATTCATTAAGTCAAAGCTTTCATTTGGCCTAAACAACCCTTTTATGATATTTTTGTTGTGTTTATACTACTTAGAACATCACTGGCTCAAGGTCACAAAAAATCAAATACTAGTCCTTTCTATGGCATATCATTTTTCCCTCAAGCTTCATATTGTACATTAACATTTCCATACATAACTACTTATCTAAAAGTTTGTATAATTTAAAAGCTTCATGTGGAGCACAGTAGGTTCTTAAAAGAATAGTTGTTTCATCAATTCAGTAATAAGTTAATATTTGATGATGTAATATAGTTTGTCAGCAGTGCTCCTGTCACCATGAGTAAAAAGAACAGCTTCAGAAAACAACTGACCCAAAGGGAGTCATTACCAGTCATATTATAACTATGTAGGGTTCAAGTTAGCAATAATTACATCTCCTATGGTATCCTTAGCTCCTTGCCTTCTCCGTTTCTTTTTATTTAAAGAGTTTCTTTGAGCAACAGACATGTACACTTTGATTATCAGTATGTGTGCACTAAATTCTGTTCTACTGCAATCACTGTATAGCAATTCACACCTGGGTAAAGAACATCCATCTTCTCTTCTTTCTGATAGAAGAAGAATTTTATTATACTCCATGTTTCCATTGAAAGTCAAGACTACAATTTATATGCTTTGTGCCTCCAAATCTTGTGCCCTTCTTCCTCCCTGTTGGCACATTAAATTCTTCAAGATGGAAAAAAAATTGTAGACTGTAGCTGAATTTCTAGTAACACAAGAAATTTCCAGGTTTGCAGGGTATATATCTATAGAAAGATGAGTGTAGAATGATACAGATGTTTGCACACAAAGTATACAGACATATTTTTATATTCACCTTGTCAGAATGGGTTCTATAACAAGAAAAGAGTCTCAAAAGATATCATTTTATTAAACCAAAATGTTCTACAGGGAGGAGGAATTTCAAACTGCTGCAGAATTAAAGTGATTACTCAGACTGGCTACAACCATAAACAGCTACGATACAGTGTGTGAGCACAGGAAGGCCATCACAGTTTGATCTTGTCTAGAGTCACACATGTAAAAGTTGATGAAAGATGAGAGTTATTCTGTCAAAAGTCCAGAAATACACCAACACAGAGCCAACCATGAATGCAGAAGTAGTCTGACATAGAGGCAGCACCATGGTACAAAAGAATTCAGCAAAATGTTATTTCAACATGTCATGTCGATAATCAGTGGACAGGATACTTACAAGATCCAAAAAGAACAGGCAAAGAAGGCAGGTAACACCAAATATAAAGACCTTAAAAATAGGGATAGCACTTGACATGGTCAAGGGAGATTTTAAGCCCTACATGCAAACATTGAAACAAAAACCCAATCTTGGAGCTTAAAGACCAAGTCTGTAAGTAGAATCATTGAATCAAAACAAGACAAAGCAAACTAAAAGAAGGACTTTTCACACCTCTTATGTGCCAGTCAAAGTTCTAACTGCTATAAATTTGCAAAGTGTCTATTGAACAGGATTGGCTCAGGAGATACAATCCAATTTTATTTTTTTTCTTCTCCCCATGAAAGATATCTTCTCTCCATTTAGGTAATTTCTTACCCCTACTCCCAAAAAAAGATCTTGGTAGGTTTATAAATTTTTTCATTACTGGTAATAAAAGAAAAGTCTTGTCATCTCTCTAGCATCATAAATGTATTCTCAGTTCAGTAAGTAAAAACCTCCCTCTTTCTTGTAAACATCAAATTTCTCAAATTTGATATGTTGGCACAGAAAGAAAGTCCTGCAAGAAAGCAGGAAAGTCCTTAGAGGAACAGAACTCTCATGGAGTCCTGCTGTCTGTGCCTACCAGGGTCCTCTCTGACTCTCTGTCATAAGGCCACTAGTAAAGTTACTCCTTCAGAGTTCCTGGTCTCTAGAAAAATGAACTCCTAAGATCACTTCCTCTCTCCTTAGTGCCTAGAAATCTTTTAGCCCATATTCAGTTTTTCCTATGTTGAGGCCTCATAGATCTCCAAGCAGCCTATTTGTATGCAGCACTTACTACACATCTAGACCCTATCTGTTCACAGGAAACAATCTTTTCATTTACTTTTAGAATAATCACCAGTAATTCAGGACAAAGTCAAAGAGTTTGATTTTACTATGCTACCCAAGTTGACCAGATTTCAGGGGAATCTAAAGGAAGAGGTGCCAGTTATTTGCATTCCCCAAGTAAGACACATACTAAGTTTTAAGATGTTATGAATAAGTTCTCTCCCCGATATCTGTGGGAAACATGGAAGCATCCACACTCCTACTCCTTGGAAAGCTAGTATGGTAGAAAAAGGAGAGCTGTTTCTCTCCTGAAGGAAATTCTGGCCATAACTCTCATTGGTCTCAATAATACGACTCATGTATATGCTATTTTTAATATATTCTCATCTAACCTACTTTGAAATTCCTACAGGTTGTTCTAGAAAATCACCTAACATTTCTTTTCTCACTTGATGCTTGAGTTGAAATTTCCAATGTGACATTTAACAATAAATTATTTCATCTAAATACATCCATGTTGTCATGAAGTCGTCAGAAATCATATTAGCAGAAACAAGCCAAAAAGAAAAAGGCAGAAACCAAATGGTTTCACTAATGTACGGGATATAGTGAAAAAATAAATAAATAAACAAAAGCCTTGAGGAAAGTCAAAACAAGCTAAGCACCAAAATGAAGTGCACAACTATGAACAGGAAGAAAAGGGGGGGAAGGGAGGTGAGGGAAGGGGGGGCAAAGCCTTGAGATTACAATGTTGTGATTTTATATATAAATAAATTTAAAAAAAACAATAAATTATTTCATTTAGTCTTTCTACAAACCTTAACTTGTGGGTACTTTTACCTCCATTTTGAGAGATCAAGAATCTAAGGTTAAGCAACTAATTTAGGTCATGAAGTTAGTAGAACTGCTATCTATCTCCAAAGTCAATACTTTTCCACAGCACATTATTTTTGTCTCTCAAATACCTAACTGATGGTAAAACTGGGAAGTGATAATATCAGAATCATCCCTGATATTACTTTTGAAAACAAAAGATTCACTGCATGACTTTTAGCAATGGCCTAGAAGGAGGGATCACTTGAAATCCAGAGAGCAGGCCTGTACCTAGTCTATCATTTAAGAGATGACAAAGGTGAATTCTGGCCTTAAACTTCATTTCTGTGGCAGAGCCACTTGTTCCGTAGTCATGTCTTAATTTTTTTCCCTGTACCTGCTAATTTAATCTTTCCTGTTTTCCTCAGTTTTTGTAAGTATAATTCTTCAGTTGGATATTAATCATAGCATTTCTCTGTTTGAATTTCTTCTCATTAAAGCTACATCAATAGGCAACAAAAAAATCTAAAATCAACTCTTTAAAAACCAATATAGAATTTAACGCAATAAGCTTATCTTTGCCAACCCCAGAAAATAGAGGGGATCAGTAACCACCCAGGCCGTTGTGATATAAATTAATACATCTTCTAATTATGAAGATTCATCAAAGGTAGACGTTAAAGAAGTTATGCTCTTTCAGAATGTAAACCTAGATTTGAATGAACAAGTCAAACATTAGGATGAATGAGTCAGGGTATACGAAAGTATATGATGGTTACCTTGGAACAATTGCATTGAACTATTGCTTTGGCACTAAATAATATTTGGAATTTTAATCACATTTATACATAAAAATGTTTTAGTCTTTTATATTAATACTAACAAAGAGAATGTTAAATATCATTTAATATTTAGGAAACATCAACATCATTTTCCACAAATTGTTGCCAAAATAAGTGAATGACTTTGCAGATTCTATTCTAAACCATTAATATTATTAAAAAAGAAAACTTAGTTTAGGGCATTTAATGCAGAGCCACTTTGTTCCCCCCATTTCAATAGCCACTTCTTGTGTAGTGCCAGCTGCCTCTCTGATACACTGATATTGATTCTGATGAAGAGTCAATCAAGATTGATTTTTGAAGGCTGGAGTGATTGAACTTGGCCAGATTGGGTATGTGGTCATGAGGACTCCTTTAAACTCTGGCAAAGTATATTATTGTCATCAATGACCTGTTCATTGATCTCAACTACAAATCCTACATATTCCAGTATGATTCCACCATAGCAATTTCACTGCCACACTATGAACTGAGAACATGAAGCTTGTCATCAATGGAAAGTCCATATTCACTTTCCCCATGTTTCCCCATGCCACCATCAAGTGGGGTGGTGAATATGTTGTGTTGGTGCATATGTTGTGCTGAATATGTTATCTTAGGTGACATATGAGTACACTAATGTCTTCACTACCTTAAAGAATACAGAGGCTGCGAGCTAAGACTGGTCAGGATTCATGCCATGGATAAAGAAAACTTCATTCCACTCTTACCTGTCTTCAGAACACTGAAGATGGAAATGGCACGATTGATCTCCAGTGGGCAGCAGTGTCGCCATTCCTCCAAAAGACCATTTACCCTAAAAGACCTTTCTTAGGAGATTACAACAAGTTAATAAGTGAATCCCCTGCCTCTAAGTATCCCACAATAACTAATGGTTTACCTGATTTAATTCTAAAACCCACTTCTTTTCCTTGTTTAACTGCAAACCACTGTTATCACTCTCTTTAAATATGCTAGTAGCTGTAATAAATGGCGCTGTTTGGTTCATGCTTCCAATCAACCCTCACCTTTATGGCAGAACAATCTCTCTCATTGTCTTTCCTCATGCTCTGTGCCCCAGATCTTTACAGGGGAAGATAGAGGCGTACTTTAACTATGGCATCTAAAGGGTCATCACCTCTGCCTCTTCTGCTGAGGCCCCCATGTTTGTGAGAGGCAGGAACCCTGACAACAGTATGACAAAAATGGTATGACAAAGTATGACAGCTTTCTCAAAATAATCAGCAATGCCTCCTATATCACCAACTGCTTCCCCTGCTGCGCCAAGGTCACCCATAGCAACTTCAGTATTGTGTAGGAATTCATGATCATGTTCCATGTCTTCACTGGCCAGAAGACATCGGACAGACCCTTTAGGAAGCTATAGGGCCAAGAGCCTGTTCAGAACATCATCCCATATTTACTGGCACCCTAAGACTGAGCGGAAAACCATCTCTAAGCTGAAAGGGATGCTCACTGTCATTCCAAGTCCTGAACCCCTGAGATATCTGTGGTGAATCTGACCTGTCCCTTGGGAAAATGGCCAAATACAATAAAATAAAAAAGGTCCTGAAAGACATCTTGAGTTATGCTGAGGACCTAATTATATCCTGTAATTTTAACAGTGATACCCACTTCACTATCTTCAGTATTGAGACTTGCTTCCCATTCAACAACCACTTTTTTCCAGCTCCTTTCCTGATATAGCAATTGACTATCAAACAGCATGTTCTGTCTAGGGAGTGAGAGCCCATCTGACCACCAGTCCCAGGAAGAAGACAAAAGGAAGAGAAGCCATCAGACAGCCTAGGGAGTCCTTCCCTCACTTATTCCCTATACTATGCACCTTCTGAGACTTCTTCACTTTTCCATCCCAGACCCCCTCAAAAAGGGGTGGGGCTTAGGGAGCTCCACCTTGTTATATACCAAAAATAAAGGACACTGTACCCAACCAAGTAAACAAGTAAATAAGTTAATTAAAAATCTACAGGTTAATGATTTTATTTCACAAAACATTTCAAATATCTCACAAGTTCAACTATTTGTTATTGCTGTAATACATTTATCATCCTCAACATTGTTATATTTCATCACACTCCAATTAACTGGGCTAAATCTATGATTAATATGATAATTTGTTCTTGATCCAAATGTCCATTTTCAAGTCATTCAGGTTTTTTTGTTTTGTTTTGTTTTAAAGAATAACTCACTAATGATGTAGGTATCCTAAGATTTGGCAAGAGGAGAGCAGGGTGGAGCGTCAGAGAAAGGGGAAGAAAAAACAGAAAAAGAAATTTCAATTTTATTTCACTACTATCTTTGTGGCCAAGGCAGATAACATTTTCTTCAGTTTGACTGCACTTTAGATAGGCTTCTTGCCAACACTTGGCCAATGATAGCTTTTTTTCTTATATTATTTACTTTAGGATACTTGTAATTAATTTATTTTTCACCATTCCTTTGATAGGTAAATCTTCTACAACTTAGAAATGTGTTTTTTCAGAACCTGAGTGTCACCCTTTTGAAATGTAATCATGAAAAGAAATAGGGGTCCTCTCTCCACTCTGCATGGGTAAGCATGTAATAATTAGTAAACACAAACAACATAACCACACTGGCCAACCTTACCCCCAGCTTCCAGTACTTTTCCAATAGCTCATTCTTGCATTTAAAAGTTCACTCATCTTGTTTCAGAGGAAAAGTTCAATCTCTCTCCTCTATTACAATAGTGCTTTTTAATAGATTTTTTTAATTCAGTAACATTGATTTACAACACAGTATATATTTTTATTCAGTAACATTGATTTATACCACTGTATATGAATTAGGAATAAAGGTTCACAGTTCTTTAACTGTACATTGATGAATTGGACTGGAGGATCCGGGGAATCCTAGAGGCTGCCCTCTCAGTTCTTATCTTTGGCAAGGAAAGAATTCAACATTGAGATCAAAGTTACAGAAAAGCAAGAGATGTATTGACAGATAAAAGAAAGGACAGGAAAACTCTGAGCACAGAGAGATCCAAACAGGTTGCCGCTGAGGGACTGAAAAGCAGGAGTTTATAGAGACAGGTATATTGAACAAGAGGTAGGGAGTTTGACTGCTGGGTGTCTCCTCATAGATTCTTTCACTCATTGGTCGGGGCCCCAGGGGTCGCCTAGATTAGTGAGGCCCACTGAATTTTCCAGGTTACTTGGCCTGCCTTCCGGAAACTACTTTTGGTCTGTTGCTTTAGCATTGTGTTTTTTTGTTGATGTTTTGAACATTGCATTCTAAATTGGACTGGTGAGTTCTCATCAATTGTTCTCCATTTAGTTGAATAAATGTGCTTGAGACACCTGGGATTGGGGAGCACCCTCCTGGTTCCCACTGATTACTCCTTATTCATATTGATAAATGTGCAGATTGATAAATAGGAGTAGGAGTTTGGTACCCTGCTCCTGAATGTGTGTAGCTCTTTACAAACTTCCCCAATCATTATCACACCCTACCCACCACTAAAGCAACCATAATCCTCCACCATAGTCAACCTCCCCACTCCTCAGCTCCCACATTCCCTCTCTGGTAGTGACAATTCTATAGTTGAATTTCTAGGGTATGTTTTGGTTCAGTTTAGTTTCATGTTTGAGTGAAATCATCTGGTATTTGGCTTTCTCCTTCTGACTTACTCACTTAGCATAACAATAGACTTGAATAAAGTCTTTCCAGCCTTTTTAACTGATCTTGTGCAATTTTTCTTTTTCATTTCCCATCACTCTGACTTTACTTAGCATGTCTTTAATGAAGACTCTAACAAGTGAATGTCAGGACCCATTTATTCCCCCACAGCCGTAGCACCTTGGATCTCTGAATAATTTACTGAAGAAGAAATAGTGTTATTGGTTCAAAGAATCAAGACTTTTTTTTAACCACATCAGAGACTATCCTAAAGTAAAGAGGAAAAATGTCACGACCAATTGAGAGGCCCCCATTCAATGTGAAAACATTTTGTACAATAGCCTACCAAATTTACTGGGTCATCCCCATCTTTTTGACCTATTTTTGCCTTAAGAAACAGAACCAAAGAGATGGAATTGATATTCCTTTCCTTTGTCTAAACTTTTTGTCTCTAGGTATCCCAAGATCATATTGTCCTCAAGTTTCCTGCATCAACTTCAGCATCATATAGAAGAAACTAGATCACTACATTTTTCACAAAGGAAGAGTTATTTTCCATCAAAGAATCATAAAACACTACAAATAAGCAATTACTTGGGACAATGGAATGGACAAAAGAAAAACCATTTTGCAGATATAAACCATTTAAAACAAGTTCTACCTAGAAAATATAAACCACTACTTTGTACTTCAAGAGCAGTTATAAAATTATTTCTGAACTTTTTCTCTGTTCAATTGTAGGGTCAGTTGGTTTATTTCCTCCATTAGCCTGTATAACCAGCATCTGGGGTTTTGCATCCTCCCTATGATTGTGAGGACCAGTAGGTGTGCACATGTGTAAGTATGCAGACCTGGGCCTAATTGGGAGGGATAAAGGAACCCATATATTTAAGCATGAGAGAGAATGAGAGAACCAGAATGCCAGAGAGAGAGAAAGAAAGGTCAGGGTAAGAGTCTGAAGATTCCTAGGGACTGGGGAACTCGCCCACCTCCCAGCACCCTCAGCTCTGCCCTGGTCCTGGCCCTGGGCCTGGTCTTGCCTTGCCTAGTTTGTCTGTGTAACTGTTTAAACCAATAAAGAACCTCCAAAGATTGGTGAGCCTCATGTTTGCACTACAATTGGCATCATGAACAGGATGGTAGGATGGTTACATTACAGCATTGCAATTCTGTTTAACGTACTCTTTTAAGGAGAGAAACTTTCTCTTCAGCTTCCTTTATAGTTTTCAGAAAACATTGCCCAGGCACACAGTAAGTTATTAAGGTGCTTACTGACTCAGAAATAATCTTACGGTAACATTTATAAAAGTTACTTCAGAACAAAAATCATGATTCAATCCACAGAAAGGAGCAGTTCAAAAAGTACAACCATGATGGGGGCTCAGGAGGGGAAGGTGATCAGGCAAGGCACTGTGCAGGGTAGAGAAGTAAATCTGCACACACACATTCTTTAGGACCTGTATATTCTAAGTTAACTGCCAGCCCAAAGACACTTCTGGAGGAGCGTGGGAGCCGATGCTATCAGTAAACCGGCCTCAGCACCCAGAGAGTGTGAGGCCAGGTGTCCAGGATAGCGATAAGAAGTTCTGGGGTCTGGACATCATGGTCTGCTGGCATCAGTAAAAGTCGACCTGCTGCTGAATATCTTTGTTCAACTCACTATAAAAAGCCAGTGGCAAATGACCCAGTGAGGTGGTTTCTTTAAGGTGTTAACACCCCCACACACATCCAGCTGCCAGCTACCTGATTAAAGAACACCTTTGAAAGGGTCAAACTGGGAAGTCATCTAAGTTTTAGATAAATTGTTTAGAACTTTCTGATTGGGAGAAGAATTTTCAGACAGAAAGCTGAATGCAAGGTCTCTCACAACAGCATATGCCCTTCCGGAGAGAACAGGCTGCTAGCTGCTAGCACTCTTTTGCAGTCAGTTATCTAGAAGGAGAAAACAGCAAGTTGGTGTTCATAGTTGCTGATAAGGAGTTTTGTGTAAGGCTTATAAGTCAGGGCAAGTCAGTTGAATCAAGCTGCTGAGTTGCTATTTTGTAATCCACCCAGCATTCTCAACATGGTAACTAGAGACAAGATGGAGTCTGTTTAATTTCAAGTAGTTTCCACAGTGGTCACTCAGTTGAATTTAAATGAGTTGTAATGTTTTTTCAAAGCTACACACATGTGAAGGAGCTGATGAGTGCTTTTTAAAGATTTTGGCAAAATTCATTTTGTGTATGGCCAAGGTATTTAACATGGGCGACTTCTTGTTTTCTCCAACATGATATTCTTTTCATGGCAGTCATCCCAGAGTAGAGACAATCCTTTCACTTGACCTGGCGCTAATGAACACCACATGGAAAGTAAGGCAGACTCCTGTTCTAACAGACTGTCCAAGGATACAATCAGACTCCTCTTCCTCTATTGCTGTAGGTTTCAAAATCTTAACAGGCCTAGTAGAGAACAAATCCTTCGTTTATGTACAAATACCCTTCAACATGTTACTTCATATGCTGCAGTGAGTTTCTCTCTTTCAAGCTAACTCTCCCATGGTCCATTAGGTTCTAACAGACATTGTGTAATTCTCTATGACTCAGTGTCAGTAATAATTGCTTTGAAATCTAATGGGTATTTTCTGTGCATATTTTGTCTCAAAGGTACAGCTGCAGGTCTGTTTAAACAAAAACCCTGTTTTCAAGGTAAAAACAGGCACTGGTGTAGATAATCTTTGATTCCTGCAAACCCAAAATTCTTTGAACATGACTGTTACTTAAAATGCCTGCACCTTTTTTCCATTTGTTAGTAAGGTAAATTGATCCTATTGGTGTTAATATTAATGGAATAAAGGTCAGAAATCTTAGTTAAAATTCAACTCAGGATTAGCAAGCAACATTTACCCCTTGAAACTAAAATATCTATAAGGTCACAATTCCTTTTCTACCTAAAATTACATAGGCTTAAAAAAATGCCTTTTAAATACCGTACAAAAGATGGGATTTCATAGATGGCACCTACATAATACATTCCCATGAAAGTAGAGCTGCCTAAGCTCACTATATTTGTACAAGTTTTGCAGTAGTAAAGAGAAGTCGATATGATAAGAGCAATGAAATTCAGTTTAGAAAGTGATATCTTGTAACGTTTCATTTTGAGCAATTTTAGACGAAACCCGAAATGTCAGTTATTATTAACCAGAAAGTGATCAATCTCCATCAACTGGTATAGAAGAAAGGTTTGGGGGAACCAGTATTGATAAAGTATAATTAGAAGCAACAATTCCCCTAACCCAGGATCTCTCTCCCCAAAGGTAGAAGAGGGTTTTCATTATTGACTAAATAAGCATTAGATCAAAAGGTAATGTGCAGCACATGCAAGACCGCGCAAACATTGATAGAAACCTCACTTGTTAATATAGTAAAGTAGACTCAATCCACTACAGACATATTTTCAAGAAAAACAGTAACTACTTCTCATGTTAAAAGATTTGACAGCACCATTTTGTCACACTGAGGTCATCCTGACTTTATCCAGTAATTGAGGTGACCATGTATCTTAATTGTCTTTATCTGGGAAAAAAACACACTTCTTTTACATTTAACACAAGAAATAGCATGGCAACTTGGAACACATGCCCACTGAGATTAGGTTCCTAACCTTCCAGAAATTGGGAGGTAGGAATACTTTCTTCCTTGATGTTTACATTTCAAAGAGATGTCTCCTAGGTCCTTGAGAAAGACATTCCTGGGTCTTCAATCTGACCAAAGGCTTATCCACTTTTCTAAGAATATACATAAAATTTAAAGAAAGGAAATGGTACTTACAAAGTTGCCTGAAGTAAAATACTCTAAGGGGAAAAAAGGAAATAAATCTCTTCTCTTTATTTTTAGCAGCATAATGACAACCCTTATTTAATGTGTGTTTGTCTACCTACCAGAAATAGATTCCAAACCAGCCTGTAGATCTCTGACAAATGAGGAAATGACACTGTTTGGTCACTTTTGTTTATTTATCCACACAAGCCCAAAAGTGGTAGGGTGGCTTTCCCTCCCTGCTTTGTCCATGATCTTACCTGAAGTCAGGGTAAACCTGACACATCTTCCAAAACTGTTGAATCATCTACAAGGCTTGAGAAAAAAAACTGTAGACTTTTGAATTTTTGAAATTTTATTTGTTTCTACATACACATATATCAGAAAAACTATCACATGATAGATGATGTTATGGGAATTTTATGATTTTATAAGGTCAACAGTCTTAAGATTTCTCTATTCTTAGCTAAAACATGATTAATTCAGCTATCTTGTTCAGTTTATAGTGATTGCATCTGCGAAGATATTATATAAAGTGGTTAGCCATGAAATAATTGCAGGCATAGTTTTGACAAAAGAGGTGAATTTTTACTCATACAGTTTTGTATTTAAGGGAAGAGGGGCTGGAGCTATAAAAAGATGTGCATACAGCATGTATCATATCTTTGGAAGACAAAATTATAGACTGATAGCCCATCATTATACATACCTGGTCCAATGGCTGTGCACATGTGGAAGTATGCATACCTAGGCCTAGGAAGGCGGGGATAAAAGGGCAGCAGCACCCTGGGTGTTGGAGAGAATGCAAGAGAATGAGAGTATTCAAAAACACCAGAGAGGGCCCAGAGAAAGAACATGAAGATTCCTAGAGGGGGGGATTTGGGGGTCCCTCCAAGAGACTCACCTGCCTCTCAGTACCCCCTGCCCTTCCCTGCCTCCTTGCCTGTCAGTCTCCCTGCCTACCATGCTTGTGCAAAATCACCAAGGGCTCCAGCATTCTTCTTTAGCTGCTAGAACCTATGATGAACCTACCCATATTGGGATGGTTGCAAAAGACCTCCTAAAACATGACACTTTTTATGAGGGTTGTATTTGTATAGTCATCATTTACCAATTACAAGGTTGTTAGCTGAGGTCATTCGGACTCAAATTATCCTTAACCAGTGCTCACAAGCCATGTGTCCAAGGGAGTCACCTGGGGATTTTGTTAAAATGCAAATTTTGATTAAATCTGTAGTAAGGCCTTAGATTCTGCATTTCTGACAAGTTCCCAAGGGATGTGGAAACTGCTGTCCAAAAAGCTATGCTTTATGTGGAATGTTTAAAGTTCATTTTGAAGGTTATCTCTGAAAAAGTTATCCAGATAATAGTCAACAAATTTAAAATTCAAATACATTTTGTGAACTTGGCTTTTCTGGAGCAGAGAACATCTGATACCTTCTATCATTTTGTATCATGACAAGTGTTTCCACACCTCTGAGGTTCCCAATTGCTCACTGCTGGGTAAAATAAATCAAGACAAAATTTAAAAACATTAAAACAAACAAAAACAAAACAAGACTGATTCTAATTTTTGGCAGAGGTGTAACCATATCACCACAGATAATCCCACATTTTCCTATTTTTCCTATGACTCTTACTATTTTTTTAATGAAAGAAAACAGGAATCATTTGTCAATAATATTCATATGGACTAAGAGTCTTTGGAGCCATTTTGAACCACAGAAGGGAGCAGTGGAATGTCTGTTTCTCTTCCAAAATCCAACTCTGGGCAGAGAGAGAACAACTTTAAGGCAGCAGATTACTTCAAGTCAGGGCCATTATTTTTTCCAGAGTGCCTGTGCTGTTATACCATGGGACAGGTCTTCTGGCTTACTGTACGATTCTGGAAGAAAAGTAATATAAACAAAATGTGCAAGTGAGAAATGCAATAGCCTTGGAAAGTGTCATGACTTAAAAAGCACATGATGCTTAAAGAGAATGTCTTGACATTTGAAAGATGAATATAAATATTGGAGGAAAAAAAGAATGGGGCATGATGGAGAACACATAACAAATGGATCAAAGTTTAAATTGTACTCAGTAATGGTACTATGTTAGGTTACATGTTTTAATGATTTCTCTGTAGCAGGAACTCACAAACATTTGGTTTTGGGACCTTGGATATCTTGAAAAATTCCTGAAAGCTCAATGAGCAGTTATTAATGTGATTGCATCCATTGATGTTTACCATACTTAAACTGAAGTAGAGAAATTTAAGCTTTTTATTTATTTATTTATTTACAAATAACAATAATAAATAGACTTATTATTTATAACAATAACTATTTTCCCATGTTAGCAAGTGGAACAAGAAAAACTGTGTTGATTTGCAAGCCCAATGTCTGACTTACTAGAGAGCCAGATTCTAGTCTTCATTTCTACATTCATTTTTTTTTTGCTATAATTGATTATAGCAAAAACAACCTATATACAATATATAGTTTGAAGTATATGAAGGAATTCTGGTCAAATATGAATAAATAATTAGAAGAAGTATCTCAGTAAACTTTCCAGATGATTGTGGATATTTTAATTTGATCCTTCACCAGAAGTTGACAAATGATACTTCTGATTCAAATTTATGATTAATTTTTAAAGAACACTTTAAAAGAACTTTTAAAGAACTTTTTGTACTGTTATGTTAAAAACTGGTTGTCTGACAGATTAATACTCATCTCATAGGTCACTTATAAATTGCTGTTTCATTTAGTTATGTAGTGTTTCCAAATACCAGTATTTTGTGATGCAATATTTTAAAATCATTTTACATTTCATCAGAAAAGTTAATAATATGGGAAATCAATTCAGGTCATGGTGACAAATATAATCTTATGTTCTTGTTTTCACTTTTTAAAGTTTATATGTTCATTGGCATAGGTATTGTAAGTTTTTGTTCAAACAATAGGGTCACTTCAACCATTTGTAAGAAAAAATTGCCTCAAGTCCTAATACCAGAAACACATCCATTTGTCTTTCAGGAAAAGACAGACTTCAACTGATGATGAAGAAGCTTCTTCAACTCATAGTACATAGTTTTGCTTGACAAACCAGGAGTTCAGCACATAGCAGAAATGTTTTCATAACACAGAGCATTAAGAAGATGTGTGTTCAAGGATTAGTATTTTAAAATTTATCAAGGCAAGACCTCAGTGAAACTGACATTTTTTTTTTTTTTTTGTATCATGAGTGCTTGGTGGCAAAAAAGAGTGACAACTAGTGCAGTTTGGTGCCACTGCCTTGATTCATGATAAAGTGCCAGTTTTCATTACTATTGTTTTTGCCCCTGCAATACAAATACCAGTATAGTGAAAAAAAAAATGACAATGCTTTCATTATTTGAAAATATCTCATCTCATATGCTACCTGAAATAGTCTTGGGATTCTCCCCCACCTCCACCACTACCACACGGGAATCTGCTGCTTCACTTAGAAGACCACTGCCTTATAAGGCTACATCACCAGGATTCTGTTATACCACAATCATGGAACAGATTATAGTTGTTTATACTCTGTATAACATTTTATAGTTCACAGACATTCTTCACATAAATTATACTGCTTTAATGGTAGCATAATAACCATTATTCTAGTAAGTAGTAACAATGCAGAAAATGAAGTAAAGTGTCCAGAAGTATAGATAGGATATAGATGAAATAGCTCTTCTGCTATTTAGAAATATAGGCTTTAAAATTACAGTGATGTTCCTTGAATATCTCTAGTAGGTATGTAACAGGACACACTGGAAGTTTCCATTGTATTTACTTCTCATTTTCAATAAAACATTCTTTGCTGCAGGCTCAACCTGATGTCATGGTCTATCTTATCAACTAATAGAACAATGGGAATATAACTGCTCTATAGCATATCTTTATATACCTGAGCTTTAGCATATCTTCTGTTGGTGTTTTTTCCTTTCTCTAAAAGTCAAGACTCCTAACTCAGCTCAAATTGTTAGAACTCTGTGAGTTTTTGTAATTGTTTGCTGTGGTTAATGTGCATGCCTGCCCTTCTCATTAATTTGTATGTTTTAAATTTAGAAATTCTCCTTGTAAAAGATCAAATCGCCACTTTAATGATAAGCACTCTGGTGGGAAGTTCTCAAATAAATTCATAATAACATATTGTGGAAAAATGTAGTTCTTGTCACCATAAAAACATAGATTAAAAATATTTTGAATGTTCACAATCATTTGACTGCATATATACATATATAGGAGCATTTAATATATGAGAAACTCAAAAGCTAATATAAATCATCTTGATATGTATACATATACCCATAGATGATTAAATATCTAAATATCTGTATTTATTTAGAAACATTCATGTAGCATCCACATGTTTGTATGAATGTATGCCTGTGTGTGTCTGCGGCCTCTTGGAATTGTCAAGCATTTTCTGTCAGAAACAGCTAGATTAGCCAGGTGTGGTGGTGTGTGCCTCTAATGCCAGCTACCTGGGAAACTGATCACTTGTGTCCGCAGTTCAAGACTACCCTGGGTAGCATAGCGAGACCTAGTCTCAAAAAAAAAAAAAAAA